>JAOTIZ010000006.1:5104818-5127014 GCA_027123425.1 Erythroxylum panamense | reverse complement strand
AAACCAAGCGGATCAGTTTCCATCGCAAGAGGACGGACAACTGTAGTCGGATTCTCGTGCGATTCTAGGTGGGTGATTTACTTATAGTTATTGTGTGATTGGATGATTTCTTGCTTATGTGTAAATTATATGTTGTCTAATATGCATGTATAATAAATGGTATTGATTTCTTAGGCCATGAAGTAAGCATGAGTTATGATCCAGAGCATGTTATGTCGGGACCTCGGTCACGGCATTTTGATAAAATGATTATGAACATGAATATGTGTTTTTGTTTGGGCGAGAGTGGAACCATTTCGTTAGTCACGTGCACGTAGACAAAAGCCTTCTCCCGGCTGCCCGCTTGTGGCCTATGAGCTCCGAATGGACTCATTTCGTTCAGGATGAAAACTTCGGTTTCTTCCTTTTGTTTTCATGGACCCTCGAGCCATTGTTTTGCGCATTGCATCATTGAATTATACGTATCTTGTGATATATTTTGTGCATTAAATTGACTTCAATAACGTGTTATTGCTTGAACTGCTGGTAAATGCTAATATTGTTACAAGTATATTGGTACATATATATTTATACATATGCTTGAAATTGTGCTAATTGCCGATGGCTATAATTATATTAGCCACTGAGCTGTGTAGCTCAACCCATTATTTTTCACTCCTCAGGTGCAACTCAAGACCTCGAGTGATCCTTGCCAGGCATCGAAGAACTCCGCAGTAGTTAAAGACTATTTTATTAAGTTAGTATTTTAGTTGGCCCATCGGACATGTTATCATGGAGCATATTTCAAGTATTTTGGATTTTCTTTTGATTTAGCATTGTGTTATGACTGAGTATATTGTTAATGCCCATTGTGGATTGTTACGACAGTTAGCCCCGGGACTTGGGGTATTTATTATGAATGATTAATGCATATGATTTTGGTATAAACTGTATGTGCGAATCGATATTTGTGCAAATGTTGGGATCGAGTCCGACGGTTCGGGTCGCTCGTTGGCGCGCAGCCCGAGGGGTCGTCTCGGGATTCGGGTTACGGGGCTCGGGCCCAACACAGGACCTATGGTGGTTAGGCCTTACCATTACGAACACATTCAAAAGGATGAAATTGAACGATTGGTGGATGACATGCTCTCAGTTGGAATTATATAACCAAGTTCCAACCCTTATTCTAGCTCGACTCTTCTTGTGAAGAAGAAAGAAAGTAGCTGGAGATTTTGTGTGGATTATCGAGCACTTAACAAGGTTGCTATACCTAATAAATACCCTATTCTGGTGATCCAAGAATTGCTAGATGAGCTACAGGGTGCATGTTATTTCTTAAAGAATGATTTGAAGTTAGGGCACCACCAAATTTGGGTTGCGGTGGCTGACATGCCAAAAATTGCATTTTGAACTCATTCTGGGCATTATGAATTCATTGTTATTTCTTTTGGCTTAACTAATGCTCTAAAAACTTTTCAAGCAACCAAGAATGACATTTTTCGTCCTTATTTACGAAAATTTATTATGGTGTTTTTTGACGATATCCTTGTTTATAGTCGAACATAGGAGGAACACATGGAGCACTTGTTGATTGCTTTTATTGTGTTGCATCAAAATTCTTTTGTGGCAAACCAAAAGAAATGTATCTTCTGGAAAAGCTCAATCGAGTATCTTAGTCGTATGTTGTCCGCTAATAGCGTGGCTATGGATTCATCAAAGATCTCCTCTATTTTACGATGGTCTAGACTAGCGAGTGTGAAGGAGGTTCGGCAATTTTTGGGTCTCGCTGGATATCATCATCATTTTATTCGATACTATGGCCGAATTGCTTCTCCCTTGACTCAATTGCTGTGAAAAGCAAATGATGATCAATTTCAGTGGAATGGCGAGGCTCAAAAGGCTTTTGAGGAATTACAAACAACTGTAACAACAACCCCTTTTCTTGTCATGCTTGATTTTTTTAAATAGTTCATTATTGAATATGATGCGATGTTAACGCAAGACTCACGACCTGTTGTTTTTTTCAACAAGTCTTTGGCATATAAAGCACTATCGAAATCAACATATGAACTTGAGATGATGGCTTTGGCATTATCGATACAATATTGGCGCTCGTATTTATTGAGTCGTAGATTCTTGGTGATGACAAATCATAGTAGCCTTTGACATTTGCTACAACTACATATCACAACACCTGCACAGCAACATTGGTTGGCTAAATTAATGGGGTATGATTTTGATGTGATTTACAAGCTTGGTATCACAAATAAAGTTGCTGATGCTTTTTCCTGAAAAGGATCAGATCTGGAATTATTTGCCATTAACAAACCTCAATGGGTTGATCTTGAAGAAATCACTAAGGAGGTGGAAACTGATGTCTTTTTGGGGCCCATTATGTAAGCACTCAAATCAAGTCAGCCTACTAATCTCTCTTTCTTTATGATACAAGGTAGATTATACTATAAAGGGAAACTTGCAGTAATTGCTTCTTCAACTTGGGTTCATCGTTTATTAAGGAGTTTCACGCCACACATATGGGAGGTCATTCAGGGGCCTTTATAACGTATTGTAGAGTCTCCATGAACTTTTATTGGCAAGGAATTTTCCAAACTTTTAAGAAATTTGTTGTTGAAGGCCTCCTATGTTAAAAGCAAAAATATGAGATCATAAATCCGGCAGGTTTATTACAACCATTACCACTTCCGAATGCCATTTGAGAGGATATCTCAATGGATTTTATAACTAGACTTCCTAAATCTTATGGTGTTGATAACATCTTCATTGTGGTTGACCGTCTATCCAAATATGCTCATTTTATAGCTATTAAATACCTAATCACAATAGCCAAACTTGCTGAAATTTTTGCAAAAGAGGTGGTACAACTTCATGGGATTCATAAGTCTATCGTATCGGATAGAGATCCTTTATTTGTTTATATTTTTTGGAACGAGTATTTTACACTACAAGGGTCAGTACTATGTATGTCTTCTGCTTACCACCCTGAAACTGATGGACAAATTGATGTTATGAACGATCAATCACAATAATCAAAGAACAAGTACAAAAATTACAAACACACACAAATTTACGTGGTTCACCAAGATTTGGCTACGTCCACAGGCGACTAGAGTTTTATTTCACTATGAATTATTTTCAACATAGGTACACTAGGAGAATAGAACATATATATATATATGCTCCTAGGAGAATACAAAAGACATACGTGATCGTGGATCTGGTGTAAAGTCCAAAATATATTATCAGGTTCCATATCTCAACAATTGAGGTTTTGAATAGGAGTCTTGAGACTTACCTTTGGTGTTTTGCTTGTAAGCAACCTAAACAATAGGCACGCTGGTTAATTTGGGTGGAATATTGGTATAATACTAGCTTCCAAATATCAGCGGGTTGTATGCCTTTTGAAGTGATGTATGGTCATAAGCCTCCTACTATTCACCAATTTCTTCTCGGAGAATCCAAGGTAGAAGCTGTTAATGCTTCCTTACAGGATCGTACGACTATGCTTCGTAAATTAAAGGAACATTTGCATCAGGCACAACAAAGAGTGCAACTTTTAGCTAATAAACATTGAAGGGAGGTATTTTGAGGTGGAAGATAAGGTATTTTTAAAGTTTCGAGCTTATCACCAACAATCCGTCATGATCAGGAGTGGCACAATTGCGTTATGGTCTATTTTTTATTATTCAACGAGTGGCACAAGTTGCTTATAAACTGAAACTTCCAGAGGGTTCTCGAATACATCCCATATTTCATGTTTCCTTGCTTAAAAAGATAGTGGGAGATCATCCGGTAATTATTGAGTTACCTTCTTATCTTGTTATTGGAAGAGAAAATGAAATGGTGGAACCTGATTCTATCTTAGCAACACGAATTGAATTTGGTTCCCACTAGCTACTGGTGAAGTGGAAAGGCAAATCATCGGAAGAGATAATTTGGATCGACAGAGATGAATTCTGCGAACAGTTTCCCAATTACAGTCTTGAGAACAAGACTAATTCCAAAGAGGGTGGTATTGTTACAGAAGTAGCAGCAAAGAAGGTAAATCAAAATCTTGATCACCAATGGTTAATCTATACCAGGAGAAGCGAGTGTGAAAGACCAGCTGGGCTTAATCAGAGTGCTGAGATGAGCCTATAATTAGGTCTCAAATAGTTACGTAATGGATGATTAATTGTGAAGAGAATATCAGAGTTTGTTACGATATTTGTTTTTTTAGAGAATAATCACGTGGGAGGAGAACATATATGTAATAATTGTTTTTAATTAGGGGATGTCACTTTTATATGTACGGTTTTACTTTTGTTGGCTGGAAAAGAAGATAGCATTGTATTTTCCAGATTTTGGGCTATTTTACTTTAGCAAGAATGGTAATAATTAAGAAACAGTAATTCGTTAACAATCAAAATTTTCTTTACAATTAATTTGTTTTTCTTTCCTTGAGAATCCAAGGTAGAAGTTGTTAATGCTTCCTTACAGGATCGTGCAGCTATGCTTTGTGAATTAAAGGAACATTTGCGTCAGGCACAACAAAGAATGCAACTTTCAGCTAATAAACATCGAAGGGAGGTATCTTTTGAGGTGGGACATAAGGTATTTTTAAAGTTAGGAGCTTATCGCCAACAATCCATCATGATCAAGAGATATTTCGAAGGGTTCTCAAATACATCCCGTATTTCATATTTCCTTGCTTAAAAAGGTAGTGGGAGATCATCCAGTAATTAATGAGTTGCCTTCTGATCTTGTTATTGGAGAAAATGAAATGGTGGAACATGATTTTATCTTAGCGACACGAATTGAAGATGGTTCCCACCAGCTATTGGTGCAGTAAAAAGGCAAATCATCTGAAGAGACAACCTGGATCGACAGAGACGAATTTTATGAACAATATCCCAATTATAGTCTTGAGGACAAGACTAATTCCAAAGAGGATGGTATTGTTATAGAAGTAGTAGTAGAGAAGGTAAATCAAAATTCTAATCACCAATGGTTAATCTATATCAGGAGAAGCAAGCGTGAAAGACTACCTGGGCTTAATCAGAGTGTTGAGATGGGCCTATAATTGGGTCTCAAACAGTTACATAATGGATGATTAATTATGAAGAAAATGTCAGAGTTTGTTATGATATTTGTTTTTTGAGAGAATAATCACGTAGGAGGAGAATATATATGTAATGATTGTTTTTTTTACAAACGGAAAGCCAAAAGGGCAAAAGAAAAAATCTATCTAGCACAGGACTCTGCGATACAAAGCTCCTTGCTTGTCCCTGTGGAGAAGTTCCATGACTGTCAGCGGAGGCTCCTGTAAAATATGCATGCCAGGGCTAGCCAGGATGGCTAGAGATGCCATGTCATCTGCACACTGATTCCCTTCTCGATGTACATGTTAGAGTTAGATCTCTCAATCTCATTGGAGAAGTCCACGGATGCTTGCCACCAAAAAATTAAACTCAGCTAAATTTGTATTGGAAGAGGACATGATGTTAATAACTTCCAGTGAGTCTACTTTGATAATGACTCGTTAATAACTAATCAACCAAGCCAAAGTAAGACCCAAATGGACGCCCCTAAGTTCGGCTGCTATCAGCGAGCTCCTTCCAATATGTTGTAGAAAACCCCCGCACCATTGACCGTGCACATCCCTAATTAGTGCCCCAGCAGTGGCAAGGTGGGCCCCTTGTTTAACTGCTCCATCAGTGTTAAGTTTGACCCAGTTCTCCGACGGTTTGGTCCACCCCATTAAACTACCCACGGGTAATTCCTGAGCTTGAAACACACAGTTTTCCACTGCCCGGGCCCTATCTATCCACTCCTTATAGTCTATAACAGCCTGAGTACCATCTTTTGGCTAACTAAAGACAATGTCAAATAGACTTTTGTTTCTCCACTGTAGTACAAACCAGCAGGCTACTCCAAAGATAGTAACCCAGTCAAACCGCAGCACCTGTGTATGCTTCGTAAGATTGGTGTTAACCCACCTCTACACATCTTGGTGATAGAACTCCACATCAACCAACTCTCGGGGAAATTTACTCCAGAAAACTTTCACTGGTGGATAATCCCGAATGGCATGTAAAGTGATCTCTTCTTAGCCACAGAAGTGATAACTGCTATCTGCAGATAGATATCGCGCCATCCTTTGGTGATTGGTCAGTAGCTTGTTCTTAGTCATTAACCAATAAAAAGTCCTAATCCGCTGGGGCCCTGCTCATTTCCAAATTACTGCCCAAATGTTGTCATTAGCATCCCTAGTACTTCCTTCGATTAGGGCATAGGCGGACGCCACTGTGAACCTCCCATTCTCAGTTGGGCCCCACTTCATTTTATCATCCGTTGTGCTTGCTGCATTCGGGAGGAGGTTCGAAATATCCAAACAGATTGTGAACGGGAGGTATTGTTGGAACAGGTTCCACTTCCAAATGTAGTCTTCATTAAGAAAGTCCACAATTGTAGCGTGAAGAACGCTATCGGGAATTGGGGAGGTCACCGCGTAAATAAGAGGTCCCCAATCCTTTGCCCAATGATCCAACCAGAAGCAAATGCGTCGATCATTTCCCAGCTCTCATCGCATACCTTGGCAGATAAACTACCAAGTTGTAGAGATTCCCCACCAAACGCTCGAAGCCCCCTCCTATCGATGGTATGCGGGAGGTGATGGGTGTTTAATCGATATTTAGCACATATAATCCGAACCCATAAGACTGTGGGTTGAGTAATTAGAGCCCATCCCAACTTGATCAACAAAGCATCATTAGAGGGATGAATTCGCTTAATACTTAGGCCTCTCGCTATTTTGGGCTGACAGATGGTTGCCCAATTAACTAGATGTAATTTTCTCTGCTCCCCCGTGGATCCCCATATAAAGTCTTTCATGAGTCTCTCTAAATCATCACAAAGTTGCCGCGGTAATTTGACCGTTTGCATTGTGAAAATAGGGAATGCTGATAGCACAGATTGGGTTAATGTAACTCGTCCTGCGAGAGACAACAGTCGGGCACGTCATCCTGTAAATTTCTTTTGAGTGTTATCAAGAATATGATGGTAGGTGTGTTGCTTTGTTTGCTCATGGAGCAAGGGAACGCCAAGATACTTTCCTAGATTGTTTGTAGGCTTAATGTTCAGGGTTTGGTTGAGACGACGCGCGGTTGTTGGGGAGACGCTCTTGGAGACGTAAACTCTGGTTTTTCAGTATTCACTTTCTGGCCAGAGGCCTTGCAAAAATCGTCCAGAGTCTTTGCGATTACTTGCGTCTGGGCATCTGTAGCTTCTGCAAACAGAACAAGATCATCCACAAAGAAAATGTGAGAAATGGGAAGGCCGGTGGGGCTCAGTTTTATCGGTTTCCACTTCCATTGATCCACCTCCCGCGATATAAGGTGCCTAATCTTTCCATACACAGAACTCAGAGGTAGGACGAGAGCAGATCGCCTTGTCTTAGGTCTCGAGAAGGACTAAAAGGATTTGTAACTGTGCTTTGCCAATTAACTTGCAATGTCACCATCATCACACACTTTATAATGACCCAGATGTAATGATTGTTTTTAATTAAGGGACGTCACTTTTGTATGAACGATTTTATTTTTGTTGGCTGGAAAAGAAGAGAGCATTGCATTTTCCAAATTTTGAGCTGCTTTACTTTAGCAATAACAGTAGTAATTGAGAAACACTGATTCATTAACAATCATAGTTTTTTTTTTACAATTCATTTATTTATTTTTTCCTTCAATTCCTTCTCAGGCTCTTAACTTAATTTATTTATTTTTTCCTTCAATTCCTTCTCAGGCTCTTAACTTAACATTTTAATCGATATCCATTTAAATTAAATACTCGACCGGACTATTTATGATCCTATTTAAAAATTAAAAAAGTCAAGCTAAGACTGGTCTAAATTGGTTGATTGGTTGATACAATTGGTCGGTAGGTTGGCTGTAGGTATGTATCCAAATCAAAACGTCAAGAAAAAAACGTCAGAGATAGATAAACTCTCACATGGAAAGGTTGCAAGGATAAGAAAAGAAATGGAGAGACAATCCAAGTTACCAATCCAACAGTTTCACACAACAGCCAACCAGCCGTCCACTTGATGCCAAAGTATTGATAAAATTAAACTCTGGCCATCGGATGAGGATTGGTCGCCTTCATCATAATTTCACAGCAGACACACAGGTAAAGGTCTTATGGAAGAAGACAAACCGTGCTTTGAGCAGCAGTGGCTCCTTTTTTCACGCATTTTATCATTGGCCTGTTTTACATGGGAATTGGGACTCCTAATTATAGACCTGTAAATGTTTTCTTTTCCCAAGTCACTGATGTTTCACAGGAAAAAGTCAGAGCTATAGCCAGCCTATCACATAGCACATGCGGATGAAGGTCTAGTACTCTGGATCCCTCATCGAGTTTAACTTTACATCCATGTCCGTCTCTAATCATCATCAAACTCCAACTGACTGTGATTAACAAGTAAGTTTTACATAGTCGAGTATAAGCGTGACTAACTTAACAGTGTACAAGGATCTAATTTCCGAGAAACCATTGGCTTCTATACATTCCAATATCAACTTCATTATACTCAGCCAACAGTTTTGTTTTCTTTACGTCGAATAGTACGTAGAATGCAATGTAAATGATAACGAGAATGTTATCACTTGATTAGCACTTTGGTCTAATTAAATTGACAAAGCATTAACGTGATCAAATTCTAATAATTGAAATACTTGGTTAATTATTTTTGTTGAGATAATCGAATACTGTGAACATATATTAATAAAATCGTTATTCCATCTTGTAATTATACTACTTTGCATTTTCGTGAAGTAGACAAGAAATGAAGCCGTTTTTCTTCATGCTTAAGCAATCAATCCTTTTCCAATCATTTTGCTACCCTTCTTCTCGCTTCCTCCCTGCTGTTTGATATTTTCTCTATTTCGGAGCATCTTCTAACTAGCTTAATTACGATGCACAAGAAGCATCGAGGATTTGATCCCACCTCTCACTTTTCAATTCAATTCCCCACTAAAAAGTCGATTATGCTAATGATATCGAAGGTTGTATCGCAATTGTGGACTTAATTGCACAACGCTAATGATGGGACAGAGATGCATAATCAATATTAGACTGCAATCAATAGGCCAAAACAGTTCAAGCTTATTGTCAGCTATTTTATAGTAGATTATTGAAAATAACGTCAGAAAATATAACTTAATTGATGGAATCTCCACAGGAAAAAAGAGTAAATCGAAGGTTACAAGCCTCCGATGTTTTGACTTCAGACAACTTTAGACCAAACCAACCTAATTTAGGGGCCTTAATTTGACTGCTTTGCACTTTCCACAACTCCTTTGTCTTTTCTTTCGTACTTCCACGCCGCAGTTAGAAATAACGTTTTCCTCGACTCACTTGCAACTAGTTACTACTTACAGGATGTGTCTGGATTTATACATACGCTTCTGATACCAATTGCCACAGGGCGCTGTTCAAGTAATGTTCTTAAACTATTCCTTCCACGTGAGCTACATTGCTGCGGGTGGACTTAGTTCTCTAGCATTGCTAAAGCCTTACTCACTGGCTATGTGAGGTGGTACACGTATACAACGCAATATTGCCTAAATGTATCAAATCTTGGAATAAGATGTGTGACCCTATAGTAAAACATTCGTGAATGAAAAATTTTAGCTATTCCCTGGGCCCGTTACTGATATATAAGCTCATAGGCCGATAAAATCTCAATGACACCTTAATTTGTCAGTTCCAAATGAGTCGAGGAGTGAGGACTGCTAGTTGGGCTATATAAATTCTCAACCTATGCATACAGTCTTTGAACTCAAAGTCACCCGTAACTCTTGTATCTATCAGAAGGCGAGGTGCATTGATGCCAGCAAATACGTATATTATATCCATTTTCTCATTATTTTCTACTCGACAAAAGTCAATATTGGACTTAAAATCTCAACATATGACCGGCTTTCTATAACATCGCATTCTCGCTGCCCTCTTTCCAAGCTAACCACCATTCTTGTGAAGGGGATGTGTGACGGGATAAGCTTACGGAATTTTGTTATGGTGCCAGGAATTAACGATAGTTAAGGAGCTTCTGAGAGTTTGGGAGGGTGACGGCGATGAGAAGCGAAGATGAGGAGACATTTTTAGGTATTTACGTGTTGTTAGGTTTCTTGAAAGGCAAAGTTAGTTTTGGTCTTTGAAAATTTTTGACATCTACCAATATGCACAATATTAGCCGGTAGTAATGGTCGAAATAGTCCTAAACCAGTCGGTACCACCTGTTATTATAATTTAGTATGAAATATCTATTTTTAATGTCATTTTTTGTTCAGCATGATGCATTCCAACTGGTACTAACTAGTATGATACTAGATTCTGAATGATGTATGAGATCTTGCACTACAAAAAAAAAAAGAGGTTTAGTGACGAATATTACCAAGGAAATATGTAAATTTTCTGTCAGTGAGCTAAGTTAGTGATAGAATTTACCGATTGAACAAGTTATCAGAGAAACGGTAGTAGGTAATAATTGGAAACGAAGCACAGAATTTCGTTGCTGATTTACCGACAAATACTTTATGTTCCGTCATTATATTTAGTGACGGTAATTTTGTGCTGTTGGTACATAGAGTGACGAAATATTTATTTCGGTTGGTAAATTTAGCGACGAAGAAAGCTTCTCCGACTGATTTGGCAATTTCGTCGATAAATTCATGACTAACTATACCAATGGAACTTAATTATCCGTCAGTAAATTGATTAGATATTACTGACAGATTTTGATTTTCCTTTTTTAATTTTTCCTATATTTAATTTTATTTGATAATCTTATGATTGAAGTATAATTTATACAGTTATCAGTTATCTATTGATAATATTATAATTTGTTTCTACATTTAATTTGTTAAAACAGAAAGTTGATTGATAATATAAAGTAAAAATTATCTTAATTGGTAATAAAAATTATTGTGTACAACAATAGGTATTTAATTCATACGAAATGACTATAACTACGCTATTTATTTGGTGAATGTGAATGCTCTGAATATTGCGATGAGGTGTTGCCCTTCTCCTTAAATTCATCCATCTCATTATGGAGTTGGGTTATGTATTCCATTGACTGTTGTAACTGAGTTGCCAGTACCTGTATTGTGCTCCAAAGTTCATGGACTTCATTAGATACGGACCGCTTACTAGATGTTGCTGTATTGGATGTGGAAGATTGCGAATAACTTGTGTTCGCAAATAAACCTAGACTAAATATCCTTTTACGACGGTCCCTACCACCCACTGTATGAAGATAAGTTTGACTCTCATCAATATCTTCAGACTGCTGAGACTATCGTTATATTTGGTCCTATCAGAAGGCAATGCTTATGTTAATAAGTGATAATTATTAAGCATTAATGTTAAAGCATAAATTTTACATACGTTTAGTTCTCTATATCGGGTATTAACGAGGTCACACCATTATGCTTCTTAGTGTGAGTGTGCAGAAAGAGCTGATAAGGTGTAGGCTTCCTGCTATAGACTTTTCCTACATCAAAATAAAATGTTATAAGTGAATTACAATTTTCAAAATTTTTGGCAAAATTTTCTCTATTTTTGTGATATTTACCCCTATTGAACAAAGAAAGTAACTTAACAATACAGTTACATATGGCACCAGACATTTATAACATTATCATTCTCTACAATACACATTTTTATTCCAAAATTTATGCATCAAATTAAATTGAAGTACATCAAAGTAAAAAAATTAGAACATAAGTGTAAAGTGTAGATAATTACAAGTCTTTCTGCATACTCGTAGTAGGTAATAGATCCTCTAATATGTACGAGAGGACTCTCTCCCCTGATCCTCCAAGTTTGTTGGTAGAATTATGCTCTGAAATGGACATTGCCTCAGGTAATATCTAATACTTCTGTCAAAGACTCCATATTTGTTCAGAAATATAAGGAGATTATACACCAGTCTTGTTTATCGCACCAACAAAGTCTTGATAATGTGTACGAGCCCGTCTCCCCCACATTTTATAAATAACTGTGTCAAATTCATAATCTAAAAAAATCTCTCTGAAAAAAGGAAAAATGTACAATAACCTACAATATTTATCTAATTAATGTATAAAAATTAATTAAAAATACAAAAAAATTTGTACCTCAAACTCCTGATAATAAAAATCATTTGCCTCCTGAAAGATATTCTTCCATATAAAACCCTCAAGATCAATCTTCTCATTGAATTTGGATCTCATGTTTTTTGAGCAAGGTACAGACGGAATCAACATAATATAAAACAATTAATTTTATATCATTTTTAAATTTAAAACTATAACTTAATTATAAACATATGGTGTTTCATGTATTTTCACTTACATATTGTTGACAATTGTGATGTAAGTTCTTCTATCAACTCCCTCAACTTCAGGCTAGAGGCTACCTCTTTCATTCGCATCGTTTACCCCTGATATCTCTGTCAGTATAAAGGTGGTGGATGGTATAGCAGCAGGTACGGAAGGTGATGCCTCATCTACAAGTGTAGTAGCTAGAAGTATAACATCTGATTTGGTTGCAACTGCAGAATGTGATACTTCACTTGGACAATAACTGGCTCCAAATCTTAGTTGGAATCTTGATCGCATTATATCCTATTTTCTCTTTGGTCACATATTTTAACATGAAATTCATATTTTACTGAATATTATAGAAATATAACAATTTCAATTCAATATATAACAATATATTGTTGATTCAATAATTGATTTATTGAATATAATATTCTATTACAAATATAAATTAATCGCTATCAACACTTATTGTAAATCAAAATCTTCATCTTATTTTTTTGAAGAATTAGAATCAATTTTAGGCTCATCTTCAGATCTCTCACCCTTCTCATCCTCTCCAAACGAAATTTTATCATATTCATTATGTAGATCGTTCAAAGGTTCATTCTCGTCATATGTAACAGATACATTTATTTCATAAGCATTTTCCTGAAACGCTTTACTTTCAATTCTCTGTTCTCCTTTTTCATGTGATTCAAAAACACCTCTAAGTTTAAGTTTGCAAACGACCAAACCATCTAACTTATCTCGTCGTAAGCTAGAAAAAGGGACATAATACACCTAGATCACTTGCATTAGTAGCATGAAAGGTTTAAATTATCTAAATCTTCTTCGCTAGTTGATTTCAACTAGATTGTATCGGCTATGCACTTCTGTATCAACATTAGGAGTTGGATCAAACAAGTCATACTTAAATATCACACTCTACTTTGTTGGCAGTACAGGGTACTCAATTTCAAATATCTCAATGAACTTTTGTTTAATGCGTCTAAATGGATGATCTGGAGGAAGAAATTTCTTGTGGTTGTCAAATCAATATGTTTTGCCCCTATTTGGAAGATAAAATGCATTAAAATCATTGTCACAATAAGGACAAGCCAATTTTCCTACTGTGCTCCATCCAGATAATATGGCATATGCTGAAAAATCACTAATATTCCACATCAAAGCTATTCTCAACATAAAATTTTGTTTCAGAGAGACATCATATGTCTCCATACCATATTCCCAAAGATGTTGCAATTCAGATATCAATGGCTATAAGAATGTATAAATTTTATGCTTTAGATTTGTAGGCCCTGGCATAATCATTGTCAAGAATACATATGCCTCATTCATACACATCCATGGAGGCAAAGTAATTATGATTAGCTATGATGAATATTGTTGGCCAGATTGACCAAAAGGTTGGAATTCATCGGTCGATAATCCCAACCTAACATTTTGACTTTCATATGGAAACTCATAATGGGTGTTATTGAAATGTTTCCATGCCAATGCATCTAATGGATGACTTATTATTCCATCTTCCTGTTCGTGTTCATTATGCCATCTTATGTGAGATGTAGTAACCACAGAAGCAAATAGTCTTTGAAGTCTCAGAGTTAGCGGGAAATAATACATCCACTTCTAGAGTACTAATTTCTGTTTAATAGAATGCTTTCTAGGCTTGAACCTAGATTGACCTCAAAATTTGCACTCTTGTAATCCTACATCATCTTCCCAATACAACATACATCTCAATTTGCAACAATCAATTTTTTCAACAGGCAAATTAAGATCCCAAATAAATTTCTTCATATTGTAAAAACCATCAACTATTGTATTATCAGGAGAAAATGATTCATTATATCATCCAAGAATTTTATCAAAACTATGATCAGAAATATTTCCTTTAGATTTTATGTTCAATATCCAAGCAATTGAAGACAGTTTAGTCATTGTCTCAAATTTGATCATAATTCTTGGTCAACTGAGTCTCGTAAGTCAAAAATTATTTTACATGTGAGTTTGGTTCTTCTTCAAGATTTTCTATATTTTCATCAAAGGTATAACCAGTTGCATCATAACCATTTGCATGTAAGGATTTTCAATTGCACCCACATTATTTGTTCAAAATCCAATCCCTCTTCAAACTCATCCATATTTACTGACGAGTTTACGTTATTATCCTTTGAGGTGCTACAAATCAATGGCTCCCTATATCATGTCCGCTCAAAATAATTTGAAATAAACCCTTTTCTAAGCAAATGACCATTCACGTCATCAATATGAAGGAAACAAATATGTTTACACTTTTTACATGAACATCTGATCTTTAGGTCATCTATATATGCAGGTTGAGAACATGCGTAATGAATAAAAGTTTCAACTCCCTCAACAAACTCATGATTAATCAAACCATTAGGTGTTAATTGTCTATACGCCCAAAATCTATCAACATTACTCATTTATATAAAACTGTTAATTTAAAAAAGTAATTTCATAGTTAGTATCCTTCATGTTCCCTAAGTTTACAAAACGTTTAAACTTTACACAATATCCGCTAAGTATTAATCAATTAAATTAATCACCTATAACTGATTTCAATATTATGGTATATGACATTGTTTACAACTGTGAATCAAGAAAGCAAGTTCTCGTTGAGACTCCTAAGCTCGTAAAATTTTTTGACTGATAAGCCTTGCGAGAGCTGCATCATGGTTACTTGAGAATATTCCTAGGTCCCCTTTTCTCTCTCATTTTCTTTATATAACAAGTCAGTATATGCTCTACTATATAAAAAATAAAGTTGTGCCTTTGATAGGGAAAGATCAAAAGGTGTCAAGTTGTTGGAATCAAATTTTCATTGCTCCATTTAACAAATAACATCTTCTAAATGATGTTGATTTAGCAACATAATCAACATCTAATAACTCTTACTTTATTACTAAAATTGTTGAAAATTACACAGCTCGACATCAAGTACATCAACAAAAACACAATTGTCGCTCTGCAAGGTCTAAACTTACAAATAAAGTTCATGAACCTAAATTATGCATTATTCAATTAAATCATTAATGTTAGTCATCAAACAATATTTAAAATGAACACTTGAATTCAAAACCCAAGAAACAAAAAGAATATAATCTTCATCAAGAAAGAAGGAAAAGAAATCCTAATGTAAACTTTAAACCATGCTTATTAATTAAACACTTATATAAATAAAAAACTTCAATTACCCATAACCCAAACACAATGCCTCCAGTTATTTGAATACACCTACATGCCCAAAACACTCCCATCATTTAACATCAATATAACTGGCAATTAATCAAACACCTTACATGCATCAGAAATTTATCCCAACATCACAACCAAAATCACGTATTGTCCCTTCCATCACTAACATTTATACATTAAAATTGTTTTCCATTTACAGAAAACCTAAATAAACGAAAGTTATTAAATATGTTCTTTGTTCAATACATCAAACATCACATAAAATAACAGAGATGAAAGGCTGCAAGAATATCTCCATCGAAGGACACAATGACAGTGGCCGGAGAAGACAAACGCTGACGAGCAGAAGAGGAATACATGATAGAAAAATTGGAGAGAGAAAAAAAGCTTGAGAAAACAAGGGGAGAGAGGAAAAATGAAGAAGAAGACGCAAGGGAGGGGTCTTTTGGGTGGGTTAAATGTTAACGAAAATGACATTTTTGTTTAAATAAACCAAGCGATGCCATTTTTGTTTTATTTAAAATGCTAAAGCTGAAGAAAACAACCACTTATACCTTTAAAATTTACCGACATAATTTACTGACTAAAATTTCATCAGCAAACTCAAAACTTTTTTATTCTACCAAGAATTCCTGCATTCTTTATCGACGAGAATTTTCTACCGTCGTTAAAGTATGTCAAAAATTTTGCCGAGATAATTTCCCTCCATATTTATCGATGGATATTATTATCGTTGCTAAATGAAATTTTTCCCAACAATGTTACCGATAAAATTTGATTTTCTGTCTATAATTTGCGACGGTTTCGTTTCTGTTGGTAATTTTCCATCGCGAATTTCTAATTTTCTTGTAGTGTTGAATTTCTTTTTAATATTGTTGGCTTCATTTATGATTTTATTTAATTATGAATTTAAAATTTGATTATTGTATAATAGAGATTTAATTGAATTGTTGAGTTTGTATAATAATTATTTGAATAGTGTGATATATGACTTAAATTAAATTCAAATATGAGAATTTGGTAAAACAAGATATATAGAAAAACTGAATACTACATAGTATTTTTATCATAACTTTTGAAAGCATATGAAAAGAGTTTATGAAAAGTTAAGAGATTTTTTTATAATTTATAAGACAATTAAAATTGATTTGAGATTATCAATCGACCAATATTATCTTATTAATTGATTATCACTAAGTAAATTTTAGACACTAATGAACTAATATATCTGATTAATATTTTTAGTAATTATTTTTCATGTCTTTTAGCCAAATTTCACACAAAATTAATAAAGAAGAACAAGAGGATAATTGGAGGGATAAGAGAGAAAATGATTCAAGGAGAAAAGGAAACTTTGGCATGATCAATCAAAATTAACAAAGAAAAGAATAATATTTAGTTAAGTAATCACATTAAAAAAAAGAATTTCAAGTATGCTAGTCCAAGTAACAAGAAACATATTTCAATTAAGGTTTCTCAATTTGGTGTTTGAATAATTATTATTGATTTGTTGTATTATATGTTTAACAAATGTTTCTATATTTTAATTTATTGAAATTAGGAAATAATGGTGTAAACCTTACCTAAAATTTTATGGTTGTTAGAAATTTATAAAATTAATGTGTTTGGAGTTTAAAATTATAATTATGAGTCCTTTGAAAATATAATTGTAATTTTTAATTATATATATATATTACATATAATCCCAGGTGTATTTATGGTCACGGTATCTTGGAGAAACCATTAGTATATAAGGGAATTTTTGAGGTTATAGGTTATGGAGTTAGAGCTTTAAATGCATTGATTAGAGCTAATATTGAACCTTAAATTAAGCTAGAAACCAATTCATATCTAAAATGAATGTGGAATATGATTGAATAAAAAATTAATTGGTGGTTATATTATTGGTTTATGTCCTATAATCAATCGATTGGTTGTGGTTTAGAGATAAAATAAGGCATTTTTATCGTATAGATATTCAAACGTACATGATAAAGTTTATGAGATAAATATACAATGCAAATAAAGTTATGATGAGAACAAAATTATGATATTCATATTGTATTTATGTATTATCCTTACAATTTCCTATTCATTGTTTTATTAAGACTAAATATTAATAGAATGTAAAACAACTAGGACAATGTATATTTTTCTTTATGAAAGAAGTAATCAATATCATAGACTAAAGAATAAAGATACTTAAACAAATGTGTGAGTGCTTGTTAAAGAATAAGTTCACTGAACTGACCTCATATGAGAAATCCATTTAGTTGTTTCTTTCTCTCATTAGGAATTGATTATGTTATCTTGTGTTGATTGAATTGAGTATTATGAAAAGATAATTTTAATGCATTCATTGAATTGTTTATTTGCAAACCCATTATTAGAATTTTGATATAATCCATAATTGTTATGTTAAAATTCATGTGTAGCGACTAAAGTTTCGTAATTATTAAGGATAATATGACCTAGGTTAAATGATGTATCGTATGTGGTTGTTACCTTAATTAATCGATTTTTGTAATTCGTAATGCTACTACCTAATTGAATCTATAGATCATATCCTAAGTTATTTGGTAGTTAGGCTTAATTAATGATCGTATCTTGATTAAGCACTATCTAAGGAAAAACTCAGGTTAATTATTAACCCACGATTAAAAATTGCTAAGAGAGGTTTAAGAACAACAAATTAATGAACTATGTTTAATTAGGGTGTAGGCCGAGATTGATTGTGTTATCTTGTGTTGATTGAATTGGTATTGTAAAAAGATGATTTTAATATGAACATTGAATCGTTTATTTGCAAACCTATTGCTAGAATTTCAATATAATTCGTAATTGTTATGCTGAAATTTATGTGTAGCGACAAGGGTCTCCGAGATCCTTTCGATGACCTATGTTGTGTTGCAAGGATATCTATCTGATCCGATTGATTGCGTAAAGCACGCGGCAGCAACAGAACCAGGGAAAATATTATTAGGGATAACACGACCTAGGTTAAATAACACATTGTATGTGTTTATTGCCTTGATTAATCAGTTTTTATAATTCGTAATGCTACTGCCTAATTGAATCTAGAGATCGTATCCTAGGTTATTCAGTGGTTAGGTTTAATTAACGATTGTATCTTGATTAAACTCTACTTAAGGAAAAACTCAGGTTAATAATTAACCCATGATTAATAGTTGCTAAGAGAGGTTTGAGAACAACAAATCAATGAATATGTTTAATTAGGGTGCAAGTTGAGATTAAACCAAAGACCCGAGTCCTTACCGAATTCCCCACTTTTATCATTTTTTGCATGCTTTCTTTAATTTGTTTTTATTAGTCTAGTTCATTTTATTTTCTTATTTCCAAAATCCAACCCCCTTAACCTAAACACAAATTAATTTCATTTCAACAACTTTATACACACTCTCTGGAGGATCGACTTAGACTCACTACTACTATAGTGGCAGTCTAGTTTTTATTTTGACTAGCGTTATGACACGCTGTCAATAATTTTGAAAATAATTTTCTAATTTATTAAATAAATATTTTCTAATTAATTAGGAAATCAAATCTTTAAATAAATAATCAAAGGACTTTCTTAATTAAGTTAAATTATTTTTATTTAGTCTTGAAAGTGATTTTCTTTATATTACAAAATAGTTTTCTAGTTAAGGAAAATAAATTTCTAATGAGATTAGAAACAATTTTCTAATTGGATTAGAATTTTTTACTTATTGAATTTTTTAGAAAAGGATTTTTTTTAACTATAATAAGTAAGATACATAATTTATTGAAAATTATTTTCAATTAATTTTTTTAAGGAGTCAAGATAGTTGGAAATAAACTCTAATTGCTTTTGAAATTAATTTTAGATCAAATTAAATTTTTATTTGAAATAAGAATTTAATTTATTTAGGAACCAATGAGTTTAATCTAATTTAATTTTTCAAAATGTTAGACATATTATTTAGATTATGAAGGTCAATAACTTGAATTAAACGAAGTTTGATATTTTATGTATATAATTTGATTATGAGAGTAGGAATCAATGAGTTTAATCTAATTTAGTTATTCAAAATGTTAGACATATTATTTAGATTATGAAGGTCAATAACTTGAATTAAACAAAATATATATATAGTTAAGGAAAATAAATTTCTAATGAGATTAGAAACAATTCTCTAATTAGATTATAATTTTTTTTACTTATTGAAGATTTTAGAAAAGGATTTGAAATTATAATAAGTAAGAAAAATAATTCATTAAAAATTATTTTCAATTAAATTTTGTTAAAAGAGTCAAGATAGTCGGAAATAATTTCTAATTGGTTTTGAAATTTATTTTTAGATCAAATTAAATTTTATTTGAAATAAGAATTTGAGTTATTTAAGAATCAATGAGTTTATTCTAATTTAATTATTCAAATGTTAGACATATTATTTAGATTATAAAGGTCAATAACTTGAATTAAATGAAGTTTGACATATATATATATATATTGTCTTTTCAAAAAAAAGGAGAAATTGGCTGTGACATGTTCACTTAAAAAAATCCTTTTGTAGCAAATTAGTTATTAAGAAAAATAAATAAGCTTAACACAAAGGCAGACATCTCTCTGTCAAGGAGGCAGCAGGGATTCGACTTCCCCCAGGGGTAGGGTATTACAAAAGGAAGTTAATCATGGATTAGTAATATAATTACAAATATAATAAGTATAGAATTGATTCTTCCTAGGTCGATGACCGAGCAGTTAATGGGGACGGATTGTAAATTCGATGGTAATATACTATGATAGTTCGATCTAGCTCGGCCCAATAATTCCCCAATCCACCATGCAGTGATACGAAATGATATAATCCCTTTGTTCTCTCGAAACGCTTGATAAGAAAAAACAGAAAAAAAGTCAAAATTACATGCAACTTTGTGTTTGATGAGATGAATAAAATTAAATCCTTCGTTAAATTATTATGTACATGTTGAGATGTTTGAAACACTCATATTTTCATATATCTTTAGGACTTAATTCAGAGTCATTTACATTCATTTTATATTTATCTATAACTGGTTTATCAAGTTTTAGCATTATTCGAGGTTCGTTGACGTAAAATGCATAAATGAAACAAATAGACTCGAATTGCACTGTTTTTGAGTTTCTGGCAGACTTAACCTTTAGTCATTGTGGGATTTTTATCTCGAGATTGGTTTAGCAAAAAATTCTAAAATTGCATACTTATATTCTTGACTAATTGATGGATTTTTTTGGGGCCAATTGCAGATATTTTTGAGCTTGAATTCAGGAGAAATAAATTCCCCAATGTTGCATCAGATTTTGGATCTCCAGAATGACCTTTCAACGATGTTTTGATCATAACTTTTGACTCAGATGGTGAAATCCTGTGATTCAAGTCTCATATTGAAGCTAACTTAAAGACGAAGATACTGATAAAATTAAAGCTCCTAAATTGTCACTGTTTAGTTTTTATGCACTATCAAAGTTGACATTGAAAAATCTATTTCAACCAACCAAGGATCAACACTAGCCCGACACTGCATTCCACAACAACTTCACCAACCAGCCAAAGATCAACATCAGCCCCCACCTTTTAATTATTTCAACCCATGCACAGCTCATTTTTCACTCCAAAAATAGCCCCCACTTCAACCAACATCCACTCTCTACTCTATACACAAACCCACACATCAGCCCCACACTCCATTTCACTCTCCATACCTTCACAACACCCCACTCCATTCTTCTCACATGCAAAACCCCACCTAGCTCCAGCCTTTCACTCCAATAACACATCATTCATACTTCAACAATGCAGCTGGCATAAAAAAAAGAAGAAGGTCCACTCTCCAGCTTACGCACAGACAGCCAAGTCTCCACTTTGTATTTCACAAAAATCATTCAATTTCCAAGCTCCAGCCCAAAAATTATTCACGCAAACCTCTCCAAAAATCATAGCTGCCACTCCTCCCATTAAAGCAAGAACCCTTCATCAACTCTCCATCATGCAACACCCATACACAACAACACCGAAACATCACTTCACTAGCCTTCAATTGACCAAAGCCTCCATGCCACACTCTTGATTCCTCTCCACTTCACTTATGCAGTAGCTTCATTTTTTTTACTCACATCCACACAACTAATTCCTCAAAAACCTTCCACATACACAAGCAGCCTCTACCAACAGCCTGCCACAAGCTCCACTTTTCACTAAAAAACCATGTAGCTAGCCTCCATTGACTCATCCAGCCTCCACTCACACGTTACTCCACTCGCACAAGCTGCAACTTTCATTTTTATTCATCTCCACTCATGAACAAGAGAAGCCACGCTCCAACGCCCAACTAGCACAAGACAACGCAATATAAACTCCATCCTTAGCTCACAAAAACAACACAGCAGCCTCCATGTAGCGCCCCCTCACCGTAGGGAACATATCGGGACTCCCGAAGGTCGCTCCGACACGTATCCCACGATAAAGGTGCATTACCAGAAAATTCCGCTAATAATCCATATGGCATCGCAGTAAATAAATCACAATATAACAGAAATCAGTAAATTAGAAATCCAAAATAATAATCCATTACAGTCATCCAATGTCAGAATAGACAAGTCTATCA
>JAOTIZ010000006.1:5076299-5088601 GCA_027123425.1 Erythroxylum panamense | reverse complement strand
TCTTTATGATTGATTAAATGAAGAAATGATGCATTGGATGGAAGACTATTCTTTCCTTTGTTGTTAACCGAAAGTGTAAGAGTGTAAGAAGTGTTCTTACAATTTTTATCCCTCTCTCTCCTATCTTGCATGAAAAATTGAAAATTGCATGAGAAGTGTCTCATTGTTTCCTTCTTTCTTTTAAAAAATAATCCTCCAAAGTGTTTCTTCTCCTTTCCCACCAAAGGATTTTGTTATCCAAGTTATCCTAGGAGAACAAGAGGTAAATCAAATTGGTTGAGGATACAACAACAAGGAAAAGACAAATTGATAAAGTAAAAGATTCAAAAGCAAAGGCTTTGGATACAAGAGAAAGGAGAGGATAGCGTAGCAAGGAATTAAAGCTATAGCAAAGGAGTCGGTAATACTCTTCATCTTGTTTATGTTTATTATTATCCTTATACTATATCATGTATGGATTAGCATGATGATTTGGATATATTGCTTCCGCTACAAATATGATTTCTAAAAAGTTTTGAAATCTTCCGGTTCTCCAAATATAGCATGCTTTCTTTTTCTAATCCATCATTGTTCTATAATTGAGATGAGATTTGCACATTGTAGCATTTTTATCTAACTAAATAGGCCTTTTTATAAAATGTAATTTCATTTAGATTTAGTTGATGGAGCTTAAATCGAGCTCCTCTTTATCTTGTCCTCAATCTTAATTTATAAGCCTAGCTAGGTTCTTGATGTTGAGATTATTCTTTTTGTTTATGACCTAGTTGTTAATTGACTTTTTGCCCTATAAAAGAATGCCCTTCATCTCATCAGGAAAAAGAGAGGTAGGTGCTACTCTCTAAATCTAAAGCTAATTTTTGTCACAAGGATGTTAGTAATCGGTTTACTACCTTGTCACTTAGTAACTTAGTAGTTAAGTCCTTTTGTGTCCTTTTTTACTTATTATTATTTATTAGTAGTTAGGTCCTTTCACCTTAATAAGGAAGTTAACGATCTTGAGCATTATAGGTTCCATAACTGCTAGCCACCCTTCATGTTAGAGCTTGTATTATGAAAGCTTCTCTCATGAACTAGAGGATTGGATACATACGAGAGAACCTTGTGGCTCAAAGCCATTCGCTTTCTAGTAGAGATCTAGAATCAGAATTAGGAAATGCTAAAAGAGAAAGGATCTCGAGTCATTTTATCTCTTAACTTAAGAATAAGATGTGGTTTCTATCTCACTCTTACTCTTGCATAGGCATAGCCACTTTTGCATTTTGATAAAAAATGAAAGGAAAAAGGTGGCACTATTTAAATATTTTTAAAAAAAGAATAATTATATTTTATCACCTGTTCTCCCTTTCTCTAATAAGATGTTTAGGAAACTAGAATTCCTTTAGTAAGACAACTCGCGAGTGATCAAACCAATTCCTGATTTCAAGAGTTTATGAGTACATAAGTCAAGGTGCGCTTCTCTTCCAATTGAATATATTTCATTAATGCCAAGAGTGTAGTTATACCAATTTGATGATTCAAAGAAGTAAGTGGCTATTAACCACCAAAGTCTAGTTAATGTTATTAAGTTACCATCCATTAATCTCATTAGGTGATTTTCTTTATATTATTGAAAAAATTTCTTATTCCAAGTAAGGCGCCTATTTGCAAACAAGTCATTTTAGAGATTTATAGTCTCAAATAAAGTGCTTCTCGAATATTAAATAGTACCATCTTTTTGTGGCAGTCAAACTAATAAACTTTAATGATTCACTATTTCAAAAGGCTAAAAGGCTATGTTAAACGTTATATAAAAACCTTACCTTATGAAAGCTTTGAGAATATATGGAGCATCCTCTGATAGGCACAACTTCGATGCTATACTAGTGAAAGAAATTCCTTGACAACAATAGTTCAGTTGTAAGGTGGCAAAAAGTATGTTTCTAATGGTAGCAAGAAAGTAGGAAATCTGCTAGATATAATCTTGAATCTTACTAACATGCTAATTAAAAGGCCATTTGTTATAAATAAGAAGGAAGAGTGGGATGCAACATTACTAATGCAAACTGGAATGGAATAGAAGGACTCATAATACCACATGACCTTTTGTTATTCTTCTGGTTTGTAAAGAAAGTAAAAATGTAGAGTGTAAGGAAGGAAAGTTACTTATAAGAGCTTCCTAGCAAGGTAGCCTAATAGTATAGATCCCTTAGCTGACCCTCATAGCTACGCTTCCATTCATTTAGCCTCTTGATTTAGGAGTTTTTTTTAACTTTAATACTAATATAAATCCCCTTTGAATAAGAATAAGCTAATAAGAAATTTTTTATTGATGCTACAAATCGTCTGTAATTAACAGCTAAATCTCATCAATTCAATAAATCTAAGGTGACTAGTTAGTAAGGCTTACTAATTGATTACCAAATTATCAATTTTCTCTTTTCAAGAATTGACTATTGTAAGATATGTTACTTAGTCATCAACACCTAGAAAAGTCCTCCAAACCAATCTAAATGCTAATTTCATTGATCAATCAATCTGATTACTTCTTTCATTTTAGTTACCTAAGATAAAAACTAAAGAATAGATTACCCCTTAGGGAACTTTATACTTAATCTTTTTCTTCTCTTCTTAGTCGCATTGTACAGTTTTATTCCTCTTATTCTGGTTTGTTCCTTATTCTCCCTTTATAATAAAATATAATAGAAGGTTTTGTGACTAAGGAAGTCTTTTCTTTTTTCCTCCTTTTTTTCGATTGCTTTTCTTATATAGCAGCTATAGTAGGAGAAAAATGTTGGCGACAGAGGGATATTTCTTCCTCTTCTTTGCCTTAGTTAGGTTTCTTGGTATATATATATATATACATACATGATGACATCATGCTCTAAGGAAACGAATGCCCTATTAGGCATTATATTCTTTCATGCAGTGTGAGTTTAGTTTTATTTTTCCTTGAGATTGGATGCAAAAAGGAATAGAATATAATTTTAAAGCTTTAGTAGTGAAATCTTAAAACTCTACCATCTTTGTTGTTTTGCCTTTTCTAAAGGGAATGCTCTTTATCCTTTACCATTCATTCTGTAACATTCATAAATCCCTTCCTCCTCTTATTTAGGAAGAGAGAGTAGCCAAAAAGATGAGAAGTAAGAAGATTAACTATTGGGCTAACAATATTTATAGTGCATTAGTAGTCTATATGTGAACTATTGCCACCAATCAGTACGAAGTACTTTACTGAGCCTATGCAAGAAAGAGAAGAGATTCTCATGGACCGCTTACCCTAGTTTGAACTTGTAAGAATGAGACAGATAGAGATAGGGAAGTAAACATAGTTGTTTAAGTAAAAGTTACCTAATTGATTGAGTACCAACCATTTTTTACAAGAGCATACTCATTTTTGCAACACAATTTCATTGCCTTTGATATGACTCTTATGATTACTTAATTGATTATCATAAACTAAGGGAAGAGGATTTCTCCTTAGTTTGAACTCATCTCCTGTCAAGAAGATTTAAAAAGGAAATAAGTTCCACATCTTTGTTCTCCTCGCTGGTGGATCTGACTCTTTGAAGGGATTGGTAACTAAAATAAAAGGGTAAGAGATAGTAAAAGTTCACGCCTCATAAAAGTGAAAAATGTGAGTGCACTAGTTGTTCTTATAGATAGGAGCAAAAACAGAAGAGGAAAATAGGTGAGAATCAATTTTACTAGGAAAAGTTATACTTAAAGAAGAAGTGTATAGACCTTTCACCATATTTAATAATGCCTGTTTCATACAAACCTTTTGAAATGCTAGAAGAACGAACAAGAATCCATTTCTTTGAGAATAATACCCTATCTCTTTTCTACAAGCTATCTTGATTCTTCTAGTAAAGGAATGACTCTATTAACTTCAATCCTTATCTATGGATGTTATTTTGCAACCTACTTAGTTAATTAAAAATAAGAAAGGCTTTTAAGATGATCCTCGGATTAGTGATTTTCGAAGTTTATTGTGAACACATAAACACCACTTTGCTATGCCATATCTAACCACTACTATCTACATCGACACTCTTTTAGGCCCTAGGATGCAAAAATGGATAGATAGAATCTTTAAGGTACGAGTCTCTCAGTATACTAATCTTATCCAAAGAGCCCATCCTCCCTACTTCTGTGCATTTTTTTATTAGGTAACCAAATGGGAACCAATAGATGCATAATTGTTTTCCATTCCAAACAAAGTTCTTTTTAGATAGAGAATTCCCCACTATTAGAATAATTCACAATGTTAGTTTTTGAAGGAATCGAGTCCAGTTGTCGACAGATTACAGCAAGCGGACAAGAAATTTCCTATTCATACATAGGTTGTTTTGACTTGTTTCCATGGAATGGGAAGGCTTTCTTTACTGAAATTGTACTATGTCTTCTCGTATAGATATAGAATCCATTCCTTCACTCTCGCTTGACCACTTGTACTTGCCTAATTTCTTTCCCTTTATAGCTTTACTCTTCCACTGTCCCACATCATTAAAGAGGGAGATCTTGATAACATAATTGAATGGTTTCTTATTCTAAGAATCAAACAACCCTAATCCATTCTCACAATAACATATTCTTATATCTAAACACCCTTATTCTAGTATTAAGTTTAGGTAATTCAATTCCAAATACCCTTATTCTTGGTTTAATTTACATCAATCATATAACCAATCAATAGTGTATTCCTTAATGAAAACCCTAACATCATTAAAAACTAAAACAAAACTCTAGCCACCTCTCTTCACTTGCACTAGACATCATCATCACCACTCTTTATGCCACCAATTGTTGCAACCTAGTAGCCTCCTATATTGCCTATTCTCAAATCACCACCAACAAGATAGAAGCATCACCAGATTGCTGCCACCTCTATATAAGCTCCTACAGTTGCAACCATTATTAATATCTAACTAGATTGTCGCCTCTTGCTTGCATCCGTGCCATCTTATACCTAGCAACCATCAAAGATGCTAGCAAAAATCATGGAAATCTAGATGATGAAAATAACTTTAGAAACTTCCTAATTGCACAACTCAGAACTTCAATAATCTCAAAAAGAACACTTTTGTGACATGTTTAAAAACAAAAAAAAGTATACAATACTTCTATATCTAGATCAAAAACATATTTTTGAAAGATATAGGAATCAATAGACAAACCTCTAGTTCCTAAAGATATGTGCAAATTGAAAAAATATAGATACATAGTGCTTTATATAGTGTTTCTCTCCCACATAACATTTGATGAAAGAACATAAAACACTTGATAGCTCATTCAGGAATTTGGTTTTTAAAATAACATCACTTGAGGGAAGATTCAGAAGAGGGATGAAGACTGCTTGAATATTCAAAAGGGACAAATGATTAATGATGATTCCATATCAAGTTTGTTTCTATAAACTTAGGATACAAAGCTTTGTTCTTAGTTTTTAACAATGTTTTAAATTAGATTGGAATTTAAACCAGTAAAATAACATGTTTGAGATTTAAAATGTTCAAATAATATCAGATCGTCATAAAATCGATTAAAAATTGAATAAAATTAAAAACTTTGAAATATGATTGAAGAAGACTATTATTACTGATAAAAAAGTTTAATTGAAAAATGATACTATTAACTTAAATTAATTAATTAAAAAAATGAAATTATTAAATCTATAAAATCAACTACTTTCTTTATAAAGAAGAAATATAACATATGTTATTCTTTTTATACTTTTTTCTAAACAAAGATTGTATCCTGATTTTTTTAAAAATTATAAAAAGAAATCTTTCTATACTCTAATAATGTTTAGTCTTAATAAAATAATATTTTAAGGATAATATATAAATGTAATATAAATCTTATAATTATGATCTCATTATAATCTTATATGCAATGTACATTTATTTATAAATTTTATATTATACATCACTTAATTAAACTAATATGTATAAGACAAAAAATGATCTTTTAAAATAATTGTTACAGAAACTACAACTTAACGAATATATACATATCTAATTTACAAAATATATTCCAAAGAGCGTCGAGTAAGACAATAATGAATTTATACCTGATCCATGGCAAAAATCAAACGCGGAAGACATCACTGTTACACAAGATTCTCTTTTAAAGGATTACAATCCCATAAGTTATTTATATAGCAAATTCACAATGTGTTGAGCTAAAAGAAAAAGAAACCAAAATAGGAACATTAAAGAACAGATAGAACCACGTCTACTCAGCTCGTCACTCAGCTGATGTCAAAAATATTTACTAAAGTTCCTCCTCCTAACACTTCCTCCCAACTGTACCATTTTCCAAGGGAGTAAACCGATGGACGAAACACAGGGTAACCCTCATTCACTCCAAAAGGCCCACTAAGCTTATTCTTCAAATTATACTTCAAATCTTTGTTTTGAAAATCAGACCGGATCGGTTGATTCGATCGGTTTGATCGATGACCGATCGGCTATCCGATCTGGTTTATCCTTAAAAATCAGTTCTTAATTGAATTAGTGAGAACTGGTCAAAATCGGTCAATTGATCAGTCGGATTGGTCCGATTTGACCGATCCGACCACTGGTTCAATAAATTTTTTTTATTTTTATTTTTTAGACTTATTTTTGTATTTTTTAATATTATTAATATTATATATAATTAAATATAATTATTACATAATTATAATGTGATATTGGTTCGACCGATAATTGAACCGATTGAACCAGTCAAATTAGTGATCAATAAAACCTTTGATTAAATGATGTTCGAATTTCAAAATACTGCTTCAAATAAAACTGGCACGAAGTCGCAAGTCTCTGTCTTTGCGCCTGTCTTATCGACACAGAATTGTGTTTGCAAAAAGCTAGGTGCAACAGTTCTTGAAACTTCTACAAAGAATTGTGTCCATTCTTCTACATTTATATTTGCCAGCTTCGCAAACACTTATGCTTGGAGGTAACTACTCATCTACACTCCTGTTCCCAGTCCATGTGCTTACGCGATAACCATTTTGTGATCTCAATTCCAGAGAATTGGGAATAATTCCAATTTTTTTAACTATATAATAATATTAATAAAAAGTTAATCTAATTTTAAATTTTTATTCATAACTGATAGACTATAAGGAATTAATAATAATTTGATTATTTCCATTATTATTCAAAACTATAAAAAAATTATTATTTTATTAGTTTATTCTATGTGCATGTGATTACTTATATTTTTATATAAGTAATGAAATATAAAAATAACAAATTAATGGTTTAATAAAAGATTTCAGAATATTAAATTCATCATCTTATTATCTAATATCGTTATATAATAAATAAAATTTAATAAAATTCTTAATTTACTATTACATTAAACTAATAAATATAATAATTTTAAAAGATTTATTTTTACGTATTAAATATTTGACTATTAACATGAATAATAGTATGTAAAATATGAGAAGTATGGTATGAATATTGTTGAAGGTATTTGTAGCTAATTTTTCGCAACAACCCTCTTGACAAACGTGAAAATGTAGGCTATATGTAGACAGCAGAGGGGTCAGGTAATGATTTTTAATACCACAAGTAGCATCATCAAATTTTCTCATACTTGTTGGCCTTGTTTCTGTATAATAAGGCCTTTCAACAAATAATAGCTAGCACCTTTCTCTTTCTTTAAGTCATAACATGTCTAAACCAAATTAACTTTGATCCAGGCGCAGTTGGAAAACAGATTGGCTCCTACGGGACATGATTGGAAAATGAAAAAGAAAAACGTTACTTTCTTTCAAAGGTATAAACAGCACCCGTTTCAGTGTGACATTCCTGACAAGCTCGACACACGCTATGCACACAGAGCCCATCATATTTCTAGGTATATATGTATAATGTATTGACCGCTTGAATTTGAAGAAGTCATCAAAAACACACTCCACGCCTGGGAAAAGAGTTCAAAAGCTATCATCTTCTCTTTTTAACACCTCTTCTCTCTCTCTTGTTATCCTTAAGGACTTTGTCTCTTTTCTCTTCCCCAAGCTCCGGACAAGAAGAAGAATAGCTACCTAGAGGCTTGGCCTACTCTTTTAGTTATCAAATTTCGGTCTCTAGATGTCTATGGAGGCTTAGAAGATCATGAGTGAACATGGGTAACGGATACAATCAACATTTTCGCCAACGAAACCCCCATGTCCATTACAAGACCACGTTCTTGCTTATGCTGTGTTCGAGACCTTCTACCAAAGACGTGGCTCTTCCCAGATTGCAAGATCGATCCTCTTCCTTCTTCAAAGACCCTTTATCTCCAAAAATTGGTTGCATGGGCCAAGTAAAGCGAAGCAACAGAATAGTTGGTCTACCTAGTTCTAGCAAGCTCATTGTCACAAGCCAAAAAGATACCTCCACCCCAGTCAAGCACTCTAAGCTCAAGAGGATCTTCTCTGCCAAAAATCCCACAAACAAAACTACAGCTCCAGTAACACACACAGCCACATATATTAGAAGACCAGGAATATTGATAGGTGCAAGTGGAACCAAGGTTGACGATGGTAAAGAAAACTCTGCTTCGGTCAGCATAGACCAAATGGATCCCCCTTTGCCTGTTGTGATCAAGAAGGTACAAAAGCCAGGAGACGAAGGAGAAATGAACAGTCTTTGGAAGAGGAGATGTGGTGGGGTTGGTTTGGAAAACCTGCAGTTACAGCAGATTCAACTCAACAGAGAGAATGTAGGACCAACCACTGTTTGATATGATAAGAAAGTCTTTGAAGGGTAACGCACTGCGTTGGTTACGCGAATGGAGTATGTTTCTGTTCCCAATTTTGCTATTAGCAAATTCAATGCAGTAGTAAAGAAACCAATTACCAAATGGTAGTTCTGAATGTATATGATGGTACTGTTTGGCTTAGACAACCACTTACTCTATATCTTCTCCAATATTATTCTGTTTTATTGTTTACTCCAGATCTTCTGTCCAATATTATTTTGTTTTATTGTGTCCAATGAATCTCAGTCATTTATTTATGTAGGCTTCATGTAGAAACCAATTACCAAATGGTAGTTTTGAATGTATATGATGTTAGTTACTGTTCGGCTTAGATAACCACTTAGTCCAGATCTCTTGTCCAATATTACTCTGTCTTATTGTGTTCAATGAATCTCAATCATTTATTTATGTAAGTCTCATGTAGGTCCCGCGTAGATCCCACGTGGTTCCCGCAAAATAAATAACTGAGATTTCACGAGATAAAATAAAACAGAGTAATATTGGACAGAGGATCTTGTCCCCTACTTAGTCCAGATCTCCTGTCCAATATTACTCTGTCTTATTGTGTCCAATGAATCTCAGTTATTTATTTATGTGGGTCTCATGTAGGTTCCGCGTAGATCTCATGTAGGTCTCGTAAAATAAATGGTTAAAATTTTATGAAATAAAATAAGACAGTAATATTAGATAGAATATCTTGTCTCTAACGACTTTGGCTATTTTAAGTATCTGTTCTTATTCTAATGTGTGCGTCCGGAGGAGCACAGCAAGGGAACCGTTCTATTCTGTTAGTATTAGTTTTCTCGATGAAATTATTTAAAAAGTGTTGTTAATCAATGTCTTGGCGGAAGTTATGGCCAGTGGAGAGTCAAATGTGTGTCAGATCAGCTTGCTACTTGCCCATGAAGCGACTTCATCAAATTACTATTGGGATAATGATCTAAAGAAGGGGTAGCTGACCTATAATGGCCGAAAAAGTAAAAAAATGTAAAAATGGAGAAAAGGATAGAACATCTACAAATTTTTAGCACTTGAAAGAGGAAAGCCAGGAACTGATACGGAACTCCAAGTAACTTACGAGAGATCAGCTTCAAAAAGCGATGATGAAAAATTAAGGGGGAGTTTCAAAGCAGAGTTGAGGTGAGTACGATGTGAGGCCGTACAACGGTTTAGAACATGACATATTTTCGTTGCTGGAAATATGATTCAAGCTTCATAGTTTATTATTGGGTCTTGATTATCTTTTCTTGCTACTATACTTGTCTAGAAATGGGCGAGATCTGATGTCACGTGTAGTAAAATAATTATGAAAATTTTTCTTATATAATCAATATAACGAAAATTTTCTTAGATTTATAAGTAATGATCTAAATAAAATTTTCATATTAGGTTATTTTAGTAAATTTGTTGTCTAATAAGTACTCGTATATTTGTTTATCTGCATATTTAGTATATAAGATTGACTACTTCTTTTATAAATAAAAAATAATATTGTTAATTTTTTTACATTATATTAATGTCCAGTTTTAATAAAATAATAATTATAAACAATTTAAAGATAATACATAAATACAATATAAATTTTATAATTATAATCTAATCATTATTTCATTTGCAATGTATATTTATCTTATGGGACATTAATCGATAAAATAAACACAGGCAAGAGGGGGTGAATTGTATAAAAAAACTACAAGATACTTTTAAAATGTTAATATCCTTCTAAATAAAAATAAGTTTATAAATAGTAAGGTTTTATCAACTTTCGAAAGTATCCTATTAATGTTAAAAACAAAAGGATCCTGTTTATTGAAAAAAATCTGCTAGCGTTCAAAAGAAAAGGAGCATACTAATTGATAAGAACCTGTATTAACGTTCAAAAAGGAAATGAGCCTTTTAATCAATAGGAACTTATTAACGTTCAAAAAAGAAATGAGCCTTTTAATCAATAGGAGTCCATTAATGCTCAAAAATGAAAGGAGCTTTTTAATTGATAGGAGTCTGTTAACGCTCAAAAAGAGAAAAGAATCTCTTACGATAAAAAACAGGAGCAGCTTATTGTAAAATTGAAGGAGCCTCTTGAAAACGAAAACTTATAATATAGAAATTTAAAAGTTAGGAAGAGATAAAGAATAACATGATCAATTTATATTGGTTCATTGGTTCAACTTATAAAGAAGCTTACATCCATTCCCCAAGTATTGAACTTGAGTATTTCATTATAAAATCTAAGTAGCAAATTTTCACGAGCCTCTCCAAGCTCACAAATACATATTTTTGAAGAATTTTCAACATTCCACACTTCCAGTGTTTTACAAAACTCTACAAGCTCTCAACAAGAAATATATAGAGGATTTAACAGTCTTTCTCAATAGAGTGATTTTACTTTTTAAGGCACAAATCCATCTTTGAATAGACAAGTTCATAAAGAAGATTCCTACAAGAAAAGATGCAATTATCCTATGATTTTATTTCCTGTTAAGAATTATATCATTGCCTATATAAGGAAATAAATCTAATTTGAATTTTGAAATATTATATAAACCTTAAGCTACTAATATCCCCCCTTTTTTATGATGACAAATAATGTTAGATATATTTTAAAAATTCAAATAATAATAAAAGATTTTGAAAGATACCTTTAAACTTTATATGTTCTTACTCACAGTTATAAAAAGAAGGAGCCTATTGTTTGTATATCACAGATTTAAACTTCACAATTTTAACTATATTTCAGCAGCAAATAACAAAAATATCATCGATAACAAATATATCATCAAGGCAATTGAAAATTTATCCCAGAAGTTAAGAAAGATGTATGCAATGTATAACTGATTCGGACCTTAGTTCGTACCCTTGGAGATCAAATTAAAAATATAATCTAAGGATTGCAATATAGGATGCAACCTCGGGTCGTCTCACTTAATCGGAACCTAAATGAATGGACCTAAGCTAACCTATATGTCATGAAATGTAAGCTAATTTCGTAGGACGAGGTTTTGATCTTTGGAAACCTTAAATATATTAAATGGAATTGTAAGAAAAATGTGTAAAATATATATTTGGATTTTTGGGAATAAAAAACAGAAAGATTAAGAAAAATGATTAGATGGTGATAGTATCATCTTGAAAATGACCTTTGGCTATTAGAGTTCAAAATTGATTTTTGATGGGAGTGGAAATCACTAAGTTTCAAATGGGTAAACCTTAAAGAACTCTTTAAGTCCAAAATCTTAATCAATGAGACTTCATTTCTTAGAACCTTGTTAAATGCTCTTAATGTGTGTAGTGGGTAAGTCAATGCAACAAGTCAATTTGGGATCTAGAATCAACTCAATATCAAACACAACTATGTAAAATAAAAGAGATTCAACAAGATCACAAATGGACATATATGAAACTTCATATATTTAAGCTCAAAGTTCTACATCAATAAATCCAAACTACACATTGAATATCCAACACTTTATTAAACTTTAATCAAGAATATTCAACTACAAATTACAAATCCTAAACCTAGGAGTTCATAAATCATAGCTAAACATGGATTAAGCTACTCCCCTTTT
>JAOTIZ010000006.1:5054838-5072000 GCA_027123425.1 Erythroxylum panamense | reverse complement strand
CAAATTTTATTTGAATATTTATATATTTTAAATTTAATTATAAATTTTAATTATAAAAATTAAATAAAATTAAATTATTCATAATTTTAATTTATTAAATATATAATATATTGTTGAATTAAATTATTCATATTTTTATTGATAATTAATTTTAATTTATTAAATATATAATATATTGTTGAATTAAATTATTCATATTTTTATTAAAAATAAATAATTAAATACCTCCACAACAATATTTTTATTAAAAATAAATAATTAAATAAATAAAAATATTGTTGTGAAGAGAATGATATTTCTAAAAGTTGCTTATATGTTTTGTTTCTGTCATAGAGATAAGAAATCTTGTTCCACAATTTTAAAAAGAACAAAAATTTTTATGTTTTTATCACCGGGAGTCAGAACAAAAATAAATTAAATCAATAACCAAACATTACAAAATACAAAATTCTTATGTTTTATTATCTGTCACGACCTATAATAACCAGACCCCACGTTAATGAACATAATTTGGATGTATAGTATAACGTAGGATATGTGGGTTGGGACTTGCTAAGAGCTCAGATTCATGTGCTACCAGTGTACGGCGAAACAGAGATTTTTGTCCATGGAGGGTCCCCAATTATTCTATTGAATCTGATTCATGCCACGTGATGTCGTCACTAGTTGCCTCCAATTCACCTCTTGCCCCACATGATAAGGGAAGCAATCCTAGATATCGTGTACCAGGTTTTAACAGCCAAATTGATGCCAGTTTTGCTCGTCGGTCAGGTTTAAAATATCCGTCAGCTTAGGTACCCCGCGATACATTCAACTACCAAGATCAAGAAACTATTGTTCAATGACAGTTCTTTTCAAGACGCTTGCGTAATGCATCCCCTTTCCCTTGAATTCGGTTGACTACTCCTGAAGTTTCAAGAACTGCTCTTCAAAGTTTGACTTCTTCACTTGCCTGGGTGGCCAGCAACTTGCCAGCAGAAGGACAATCATAAATCTGGAGAAAACAATTTAACCCTTTCAAATTGGCAATTCCCTTTTTATTCTTTCTTTCTTTCGGTTTGTAGTATTTGCACAAACTAAAAAAAAAACAGAAGATCTTCCATTTGCATAATCAAAATGTCAGTTAAAACACCAACACCCTCACCCCAGATGAGAATTCAGATTAGGTGTGTATCTTATTCTGTGAAGTATAAACGTCAAAAACTAAATATGCATTTCATTTGCGTCTAAAAGAGATCCTACTCTGGTATCTAATGGGTTGCAAATAAAAAAAGAAATCCCACTTGTATGAAATTTCAGTTCTCGGGTTTTATTGGAATGATGTTCAGAATGAAATCGGTTGTTGGGTTTGAAGAGCAGATACCTGATGTTTTCTCGTAAGAAAACAACATTGTTGGGTTGATTCGACTTAATCATCAGGACCTAGGGACCACAGGGAATTTATGATTAAAGCGCGTCTTGATAGATTGGGTTATTAATTAGGAGAGCTTATGCAGGAAGAAACTCGCAAGGTAAGGGATTGTTATCAGAAAAATAGCACGGCCTCTGCTACCAAACCCTTCTTGTGATGGGGTTCTGCTATAGGAATTCAACCTCATTTTTGGGATCTAAGCTAATGGTAAATGATTTTCAATATCTTGAATTATAAATAAAATATTAAATATATTTACATAAGATAATAATTCAAAATAATTTAGCTTTTACATAATGGTATAATGGCAAATTTAGGAAAAAAGTTTTTCTTTAATTGTCCCATTTTCGTGTTACAACAAAGAGGAAACTTCTATTACCTCGTAGGTTTCCGCTATTTCAATTAATTACAAGTGAAAATATGCACTCAAGTTTTGGCTTTAGACTACGTACACTAAGGAGAGCACTAAGCTTGTACTGGCTGAAGCTCTTGCTCCGGGAAACTGGCGCCAACTGGCTGGTATGTACCAACAAAGGCTTGTCGTCTACGTCTCCGAACCAACCATACGCCAATACCAAGTAAACTAACAATAAGAGATACCACAATTCCAACCACTACACCCAAAAAGTGTAGCTGCCACCATGTCCTGCCATAGGAACCAATTGTTAATGAACAAAGTTGGAACAATGTCTGGAGAACAGGTCAGATTCTCCTAGCATTGTAGATAGAAAGCCACACATTAAATAAGCTCAAAACCCATACCAAACACAGCTGGAAAACATCTTCTACCACCCTACAACTTTAGTAAGATAAATTACAAGGAACTCAAAATCCACTACATGCAATGCGCCAGTGGGTCAGAGATGAAAAGAAGAGAGCAGCAAATAGAAAATCACATACTTATTCCTTTGAGGCTCAACATTCCATTCAATCAACTGATAGCTCCCAATCCTCTCTGGTAGTTGCACTCGGTGTTCCCTCAACCGTACAATTATGTCCTACAATTAATAATAACAAAAGAGGAGAGACAATAATTTAACAGATGTGGATAAAATAAATCAAGTTGTATCTATAACAAACTAAAATGCTACTACGATACCATTGCAGTGTTTTTAGAAAAGTAATCTCCAGACTCTGCAGGAAAGATGCCCCATCTAACAAGATAATTATCACCATTCAAGGTGAAATTCAACATATGAACCTGAAAGTAACGCAAAGACAGTAGCATTGGACCAATGTAAGTTCATCTAAAGTAAGCAAATGCAAATATGTTCTCCTAAGCTATAAAACCTAACCATACCTGTGAATTATGTACTTCCAACTCGTGGGCAATGAAAATTGCTACCTCAGTTAAGTTGGGCTTGATGGAAGAGTTATTTACACTTATTAACATGTCAAATGTAATAATTCCAATGTGAAAGTCACCTAAAATCATGATTGAGAAGGAGAGAGTAAGAATTACACTACAACAAAAGCTGCTAAACAAAGGATGCTAATTGTAAAGAAAATTACCCTAGAAGTCAATACTGAAGTAAGGACCTTAGTGAGCTAAAGTGAAGATTAGATTCATAAATTACTCGAATAATTATATAATGCATCAGAAGAATTGTTGGCACTAGTCTCACACATAACATTGTAGTTAAGTAGTTCAGATAATTAAGGTGCAGTTGGAGCTACAATTATCAGATCCTGTTTTGGAAAATTAAGAGTAAGGGTCCTGAAACTCATTTGGAGCTCAAACTATAAAGCTCCAACCAGATTGCACTCAAAACTAACAACTCCTTAAAACCAGATAAACTTGTCAAATTCAGCTCCAGCTGTGAGTTTTTAAACTTCCCTTCTAAGCAGGAAACATGAAATCTGTTCTTGAAGTAGATTTTTTCATACTGTAATCAAGCATAACTAATTTTAACGGAGAAACATGTAGTTAGACAAGAGGAGTGCAAATTGCAGTCAACCAGTAGTGGGGTCAGCAGCAATATAGACTATAATTTTATTCAGACTGCCAATACAAACTATTGAAGCTCCGCATGAAGGACCTATGATAAATAAAGCTCACTCCACCTGGAAGAAAATCAGGAGGTAATCCAACTGGGGATTGAGTTGGAGGCACTATTCCACTAGTATTACTACTAGGGAGAACCACAGGTGGAGGAGCAGGCACACCAGGAATTTGCAGTCTTTTTGAGAGTTCAGAGCAATTAGTTTTCCAGAAGCCAATCTGGTCATTCTCTCTATCATACGTCACGAGCGTATTACGGACAATAATCCCTGCTCAGGTAACAAATATTAAGAAAGACAGTTTTACAATCCATCATTTATTAGGAGAAGGAAGGTTGGAGATACAGAGAAAAGGGAATCAGGAATTGGCCCTATCAAAAGGCAGGGATCATAAGACAGCATATACCCACTACAAATAGGCATACGAGGACAAGAGAGAGAGAGAGAGAAATGACAAATGCAGGAACATACCTCCTAAAAGAGTGCTTCCATCGTTTTCATTATGGAATATTCCCAAGCAATATGCCCCACTTACCCTTGTATGCTGTAGTACCCAGAACAAGATGCGATAGGGAGAGAAAGAGCAAGGGATCAGGAAAAGATGGATATTTAAACAGAGAACTACAAGATGAGTAGTCCAATTACCCGAAATAGATAGTTCTCTGGAGATAGGGTCAATTTCTGACCATTGCCAAAAACCATGTCCAACTGAGGGAAAACCTTTGACAGCCCCGAGACTTCCCTATATCAATTTCATGTAGCAGGAGAATAGGTCCATCAGATTTGAAAAGCCAAAAAAATGAAGTGAAAATTGGCAAAAATAGCTTAGAACAGCGACATATGTATTCTTAGCAAAAGCATCACCTTCCAGCACCGACAAAACACATATCATTGAAATTTGGATCTGGTCCATGGATCCGTTTGAGAGATTTAGTTTCTTTCACAATCTACATTGTCATAGAAAACTAAAGTAAGTTGATGAAGCTGTAAAAGTCTCACCTGCAGCTTGAATGGAGAAAGACTATCAATCTGATAGATTCTCTGGGCACATATTATCCAGACTTGGTTTTGGGCATAAGCATAAAAAGAGTCGAGCTAAAAACGAGTATCCACAGTAAGCCAAATGAGGCCGAGTTAACACCAGATCTAGATACCCTCTATAGGGAAATCTACAACAAGCAACGCAAAACAATGTGCCAAATCCAGAAGATGATCATCTTTTAGGAAGACTGAACATGCTACTCTCTTAAAGCACGTGGCCAGAAATTAGATAAATAAATTTGAAGGGCACTTTTAGATGCATTAAGATATCAGAAATATGCCTGGTTCACAAATGTCTATCGCAAAACTACCGAACATAACGCATGCAGGCTTTTCAAGGAAAATCCACCACATATGGAAAGTCCAAGACTAGAAAATGCGAATTCCTAAATGCTACCAGCTTGAACATGCCATTTTCTTTTCGGAAAGTATAATTAAACCAGAAAACCATTTTATAGTTAACAGTGTATGCTGCATGGTGTTGCTTTCAAAAATGCTTTATTGAAAATTAAGAAGACAAGGAAACAGAAATCTAATAGCAAAATGTACAAACTAAAGCGACTGAAGAGTTTACTTACAGCATCCCTAATGGCATGAAAAGCTTCTTCTGGAAAGTAAGCATAGGTAGTCCCACTATCCATGACTGTTCCATGACTTCCATCAAAGACCTTTGGATTCAACTTCAATGGCTTCCCAGCAATGTGTATTTCCTTCAGGTCGATATTGTAGTAAGGACTGTTGCCATTCAAAAACTAGAACATTTGTGTGAGATGCATTAAAATGGAATACCTAAGAAAAATGGGTTGGTGCCAAATAGAGCATGATTTATACCTGCGGAAAGGATCAGAATGGGTGAAAACCATGTCCTTGGGAGGAGAAATGCTTCCAAGAACCATTGCACCACCGCCCACATCCATTCCACCATAGCATAATGAAAATGAGTCACTAATAACATGGTTTTCAACAAGTTGGTCAACAATACTTAGCCGGTCACTGCCCAATCCCATTATGCCATCAGCACGTTGACGATAGAGATCACCAGTTTCCAGATTCTCACATCCAAACACGAATCTCTGGGGTGCAAGTTCACTTTCAGTTCCAAAAGAAACTATATCCTCAGAAAGAACACCGCTACTGGTACTCTTTTCAGCATACCGTCTTTCATAAATGCAGAGCTTCCCCTCGTCATCACAATTACAACTAGGATTGCAGTTCACATATTGGTGACTGCTGGACGACTCCGGTTGAAACCTGGGGTCCTAGAACAACACTCAAAATTGCTCTCAGATACCTAGTACATTTTTTCATTGCAAAATAGTACTTAAATCAAGATTTCACACTTCGCCAGAACATCTCCGGTTATATATAATTCTTTGAAATAACTTAAGGAAACCCGCAGGTGCAGGTAGGTTGTTGCGGTAATTGCGGTTGGCGCAGGCACAATTTAGAACCTTGGATTTAATTGAATCCGGACTACTCTAACTACTGAATCTAAAAGGTTCCAGCAACCAAACAAAGAACAAACCTGATGCTTGCCGCATTGCCGACACCCCGAGCACGGAACGTACGTGACCGAACTCCCCGTGTCCACTATAAGAGCGAATTCTTGCGGAGGCGTTCCAATATACAAACGGGTCGTATAATAACTGCACAAATCAGAATTAAGAAAAATCGAAAACAAAAGGAAAAAGAAAGAAACAAAGCACTCAAGCAATACCCGTGGTAGAGAAGATCGTCGTAGAGGCGCATGTTGGCACTGGGGAGTTTGGAGTTCTGAAGATGCCGGCGGCTGTAACCGTCGTGGAAGTCGGCTCTAAGGAGAAGAGAGTTGTTAGGAGTGGAGAAATGGAGAGGGATTATCATCGAAGACAAAACCCCACCCCAGTGGAGAGTTACAAGAGCTGAGAGACAAAGAAACGCGAGCGAGTAACGGCGAGCCATCCCGGTGGCTGGTCAACGGAACCAACCAACCAACGACCCAGAAAGGATATATATAAATCTAGGCCGAATATATAACGTAAAACACCCGCGGATGTTTTATTATTTAACAATTAAAAAAAAAGAAATATTAAAGTTAAAAAAGATCCACACATTACATATCCTTTTCTTAGGAAAATCTCAACCAATCCTTCCTGTTTTATTAAAATGTTTTCGTTTGATGAATTTTAGTAAGGGTTTAAATTAATTAGTTAGTTTAAAATTAATTAGTTAATTTAATTAAATATGAAATGTATAAATGTTAAGCATATATGTCTTATTTGATAAGTCCCTTTAGTAAAATTAACGGAAATAAAATAACGTTGAATTATAATTAAAAAAAAGGTTTAAACATTTAGTTACTGCTTTTTAATATTTGAACTCTAAGTAAAATTTGATATTTTTTTGTAATTAACTCTAGATTAAATTTACATAATTTCTGATTTTTCCTTAATTGAAAGCCACCAAAGTACATAATTCTTAAAATTTAATCTTGACCATCCCTTCCCCTTTCATCTATTTAATATTAGAAAATATTTATAAGAAAAAAAAGCGTAAAAACCAGACTTTGCAACCAGTCTAAAGGAATAGACTGCCTGAAAAAAGAAAAAAGGTAGTTGTCTCAAAATTAAGCTTGGTATGGTATGCTCGACAAGGTATAAAAGAAATTGAAATATCCTACTTTCACGTAATTTATATAGTTCATCAAATACTCCATACTTCAAAATCAAGAATGTAGTACTATTTATAATTTATTTGAGGAGTCCAGATCTCCTGTCTAATATTACTCTATTTTATTCTGTTCAATGAATCTCAGCCATTTATTTATGTAGGTCCCGTATAGGTCCTGTGTGAATCCCGCATAGGTCCCGCGAAATAAATGACTAAAATTTTATGAGACAGAATAAGACAGTATAATATTAAACAGAAGATCTCGTCTCCTATTTGAGGGGTTCTTCCCGTAACTATGAGTTCCATTGAGAAGTCACTTAATGTATGGGAAGATGATGTCATGTACGAGGTAAAGCAATATTAAGTTCAATCATCTGACATATCCTGTGGATAGAGCTACCAAGGAATGGAATCGAAAACAATACAACTAGAAAATGGACTAATAATACTCCTCTTTTTGTGTGTATAACGCAATCGGCAAGTACAGTTCATAAAGAAGAGTTTATCTAATCTTCTCATCATCTCCACTCCATCCACGCATTAGAACAAATATTGCCAGTGACAACTAATCTGGCTACAAGAACTACACATTGGTCAACACGATGAAACATGTACATATCCCAGGGAAATAAGAGGCGAGAGCAAAAACACTGTTATGGAAAGACTGATTATGCTTAGGATCATTTACTTTTACAAGTACATTAGTGGACTGCTCCCCTTGTTCTTGTTCAACCACTCAATCACCTTCTTGCCATACATGTGAGTGCGCAGCATCCGAGCGTGCAGAAGAACCATACGTACCAAAGCTAAATGCACATGTCCCGGCCCTTGCTGCAAGTGGGAGGAAACACAAAGTTTATTCAAAACTATGGCTATACAATTTCATCACCGTAACAACTCAAAGTCCAGTGATTAGGTAAAATATATGCATCAGCAGGAACATGGAGTAATGGAAGATGTTTCCATCCAACACCAGTTGTTGAGATTAAAATTATGTCAACTAAAATTTAAGTTGCTCTGTTCCTCGTTTCCACAGAATGGGTAGGTGTAACTTCAACTGATGGATAAATCAAGATTTGTTTGCATTTGCAGTATAATTAAGACCAACAACCTATTGAAACAACTCAAACAAGATCTAGTTGGATGATGATCAAAACAATAATGCAGCTCTAACAAGTAAAAGAGTGATCAGTCTCAAACCTTGGAATGTGTTAGTGCTGCTTGGATGACATAGTTCCCAAATGCATCCAGAAGAAGCATAGGAGCGTTCTGGTTTTGAAGAATCTCCACAATTATTTGCGTCAATTGTTCCTCTTTGGTCTCTGCCAAACACTTCTCCACCACATTACTGCCATACTTATTGCAGGACAGGCTTACGAAGTTCCCCTCAAGCTGTGCCAGAAGGCTTGCAGTGATACGTGGCACCTTCAGTGACAGAGTGTGCTGTACTACGTAGTTTCTGGAGCCATGAATTTGAGGAAAATCAACCTCAAATTAGAAATAGAGAAGTCAAGCATAGATCTTGCGTTTACAATAAAACAAACAAACCCGAAAGGGTCTTGTGCCAGCTCTAGTGCATTTGCGATTATTGGGGCCACCAGCCGATCTCTAATTTCTCCTCGGGCGTGATCGACGCAATGCTGTAGAACACAGCATCCACTTTTGTTTGTTGCAATTTCAAAGCAATTTGCTGCTACCATGTTAAGAAAATGCTGCCATAACATATCAAACACGTGTTTCTTTATAGCCAAATTTCCACGGAGAAAAATCACAAGTTCTAAAGAAATCTCAAACAACGTAGTAAGTTTAATACTTGGAGTGAAATTGCTGCTTGGTTACAGAAAAGTGAAGCTCCAAGGATCAGTTAAATCACAGGTCTTGATAAAAGCATTAAGTGTGAAAACCGAGGGGCAATGTAAGTTACTGGAACAGTGGTTATAGTGGGATCTTAGAGAAAGATATACGACAGAATGTTTTAGACAGTGTAAAGATTAAGAAGAGATTGGAGTAATCTAAACAGTACAAAGTTACATAAACAAATACAGTGAAACAATTACTAGTGCATCAACAGCAATATGAACAGAACAGTCAATGAACCAAATATAGCAAGGAGAAATATATTTAAGGAGTCACCTTAATGTCTTCAAGGGAGAAATTCTTCACGCAATAATGTACAACATGTTGGCCATTTGGGTCCTTACACAATAACGCTGCTCCAAGGCTTAGAGCTGTGATGACTACTGAAATTTGCTGTGGGGTGTTGACATAATGTAGCAGTGTCTGTACAGAGCGAGTTCTGATGCCAAACCAAGAGAATAAAAACAAAGCACACTAGACAAAAACAAAAAAAAAGTACTTGATCAACAAGGAACCAAGTGCAAACTAATCATAAACATCATACCCATGAATGTCTAGGCAAATTGTAATAAGTTGATGTTCATGTCGTGTGAGGTTCCGCAGGATCTGAGTCATCTGTTCCTCTTTACACACCTCGACAAGCTTTTGTACAACATAGTTCCCATATTGGTCAATCATTAACTCAGCGACATGGTCTATCAGCTCAGAATATACCATGAGTAGTTCCTCCTCGGTAATACCCGTCATCTTCTTTTGCAAGAATCGACACCCATGTTGATCCTTGGCCAGTGTAACAATCTTACCTTTCAAATCCTTCACAGACAAGTAATTCGAAGGCTCTTGTAACCAATGAGACGTCTTAGTCCTGTTAAAATTTGCGAATTTATTATTTTTAGACAACAACCTGTTCGGAAACCCTTGAAAAGATTCTCGACGTGGCGTTTCTCTTGAACGAGGTGGCAACGCATTCCCGTTGTTAAAGGGTCCGCCGATATGTTGAGATGGATACGAAAAAACATCAGAGCTAGGCAACATATGCCCATAATCCTCACTACCCACTGGCGCATGACCTCTGATGCCATCGAAAGCCATACGGTGTCCGAAATCTGCCATGTCAATGGGCGAACAACCCCGAGGTAAATGTTGTTGGGAGCCAGGAATTGACCTGAACAAGGCATCACCATTGCTATCAGAATACGGATACGAGGTTTGGCTGTTGGAGGACATGCGAAGGCGAGAAATGGTAGCTATCAGGTCCTCGTATGGAGTGGAAGTTTGCATTGCCGATGTGAAATGGTTAAACTGGAAGTGATTCTCGTACGGAAAGCCCGCCGCCCTACCCTGCAGTCTTTCAGTATGAGCAGGAGCTTCTTGTTTTTGATCACCGAATTGATCCATCTTGACAGAAAACAAACAAAAGCAGAAGAAAGAAAGGGGCTTGGAAGAGGCTGCGAAAGTGGCGATGTGAGGATTTTGGGGAAGTTGAAATCTTTAAGGAAAGAAAGAAGGGGTTATGAGAGACAAAATCGGAGATTTAAATGGGAGATAAGAGTCTTGAATGAGAAGGGAAAAGATTTGACTGAAGAAGAGTGAGATAGGGAAGATAGAGCGGTAGCATAATTATTTTGCATGGCATTTTTGGTAAGATTTCGTGGGCGATGTGAGAGAAAGGCTAGAGACTTCTTGTGAAGTTCTTTCAACTGGGCCTAAGAAACTAACCACTCTTAGTCGGTCTTAATTTGAGACGCTGACCAATTCGGGGGAACGTCGCGTTTTATCACCAGCGCATTTGCTCGTTCTATCACCAACAGGAATAATCTCTGTAAACAATACAACTCTTTTAAAACATTTTTGTATCTAGTTATATAAAGATATGTACGGCAATATCCTGATATGATGAGCATGAGAAAATTTCGAGGGTTATCTTTTAGATTAAGTGGAGAATTGTTATTTATTTTAACTTGTTATTAGCTTACCAAATCATCATTTATATTATCGGAATTTTTAAATTTTCTGTAATCATTATTATTTTGTTATATTGCAAATTCAAAATTTGAAAACAAGATTATATTTAAGTATTGATACCAATTGACGTTTTGTCTTTGATTAGAGAATTAAAGGAAGGAACGGCATTTACTTAATGGACACAAGTACAACCATTACTCCCTTCCACGACGCGTCTCTCATTGAATGAGATGCTCCGGAGAAATTTGATGAATTTTTTGACTCTCCAATTGAGTCCAAATCTTCTGTTCAGTTTTATGATGTTTTATTGTATTCAGTAAATTTTAGTCATTTATTTATATAAGTTTCGCGTAAATTTCACATAAATAAATGCAGATCTCACAAAAATAAATGACTGAGATTCACTGGACATAATAAGATACCATAAAATTGAACAGAGGATCATTCCTCTCTCCAATCACCTAATTCTGGTACGAGTACGAGGATAGGCGTTCCAGACTTTCATCACGTACACTGAAATAGCGATTGTTCCTCCAAAGTTCAAACACATCACCATTGCGGCCAGCCAGACACAAGTCAAACAACTAATTAACCGCCTTTCACCCCGTTTTGCCCGTTTTGTCTAGTGGAAACAGATGTCCTTTGGCATTAGACGACAAGTCGGTTTAAGCATGATGAACACGGAACGTACACCGTAACAAACTTTACGGGGCTAGGGGTGAGGAGTTTTGTTGATGCAAGACACAGGTCGGGTCGAGAAGGCCATGGACCCACCGTAAAGATCAATATCTCATGGCAAGAAGCCTAACATGGCTTAACAAGAAAGCCCAAAAGCAAATGAAGAGCAAGACATCATAAAGAGACAAAAGATGGTTTGTCGGACTAACTTGGGTCACGTCTGTACATTTTCCATTTGACTATCGTACAAAATCTGTTACATCAAAGAATAACTAATCAACTCGAAAGAGAGTACATCAAAGCCATTGCAGAGAGGGTGACGGGTCATCCTGTTGCTAAAAGTGGTCTGAAGCCGGGGTGGCAAAGTAATTCCTCGTTGATTGCTAAATAAAACCTCACCGTATAGAGTTGACACCGCAACTAAGTACTTCGACAGCGACCTGCAACATGTCTGAAACTGTAAACCACTGTTTATGTTAGGTTTTATTCATGACAAAGAACTTGATTTTTGACAGGAGTCTCCTTAACTGTCATTTTACGCAGCACCAACATTCTGATTGTTCAATACTTCTTGGAATTCAACCTAACTCAATTTCCAGTACTAGCAACCCTCTTGGATAGCTCCAATCCGAGCCATGTAGAAGTGAGAGTACCGCCATGTGAAACAAGATAAATAATAAATGCTATGTATGCAACTGTGCCAGCACAGACCAGAAAACCGAACAGCAATCCATTAACCTCAGATGCGAAGAAATCAATCATGAGATATCCATTGATAACTATGACGAGAAAAGCCACAGTCCACGCCATTCTCTACAGAGGAAATGGACAGAACTTAGACAGACCAAGTGAAACTGATTAAATTTGGCTTCAAGCCTTTCAATAAGTAGAACATTAATGATCTCCACTATCAAATGACTAAAACCAACTGAAGATAATCTATGAATTGATTAGGAGAAGGGTGAGTTCAGATTTCAACTCGTTTCAACTTTTGTAGGCAAATAGAACAAGGTAACTATATGAATAATAGTCTAGTGGCAGCACTATCACCAAAATTTTAGTCAAAGAGTAAACAGCAGAGTAGTAGCGTCAGTGCATTTAAGTATAAGACAGTCCCCCTTTTTTATTTTCTTGCCCATGCTATTGTTGAATTCTAATTTCCCCCAATTAACCGTTTTAAGTGATAATTATTTAGCAAGAAAGAAACTTACTCCTATATTAACCAATCAGCAGCCAGTAACTGCACATGCCTGCTTAAACAAAGTAAAAACATAAGTTTATGGCTTACCTCAAGAAGAGGCCCAATTCGAAAGGCGCCCATTATATGCTCCTTGGACACCAAGGTAAGAAGGGGGATAAGTGCAAAAGGAATTTGCATCGACTGAAGCACATTAAGCCATTCATTTAAAACATCCAAAGATGATTCAGATCTGTTGAATACAAGAGCTACAACCATAGTAGGTAGAATAGCAAAACTCCTTGTCACCAATGCCCTCAGCCATTTCTTCAAGCGAAGGTTAAGAAAACCTCCCATGATAAATTGACCAGCATATGTGCCAGTTATGGTACTACTTTGTCCAGCTGCCAACAGTCCAATACCCCAGATATAAAGAATTGGAAAGACTCCCCCTCCATATTTCTCTTCAAGATACTGCCCCGCATTCACTAATCCTATGTTATTGGCTTGTTTAGTACCATGGAATCCCTTTGCAAATACAGTTGTTAAAAACAAGTTAATCATGAAGGAGACAAAAAGGGCTAATGCCGACTCAATAGAGTAGTAATTCAGTGCCTCTTGAACACGCCCTTTCTTCTGTGGATCAATCTTCCTTGACTGCACCAAAGCTGAATGCAAGAACACATTGTGAGGCATTATGACACAACCCACAACACCCACAGCTTGTCGAATTGTTTTAGAACTTAATCTTGGGATTAAAAGACCTAGAAGAACAAAAAGAATTAATTTCATCTACCATGGAAGCCAAGAATGATACCAGTAAAAACTGTTATCAAGAATTCATATGTAACAAATCAAAATCTTACCCAATAGAAGTTCTTTTCCACTTGGTTTAGTATCACCAAACATCCAGGCAAATGATAAAGCCATAGTTGCTATTAGAAATGCAAAAACTGCTTCTAGCCTTCTCACTCCATAGTTTTCTAAAAGCAAAAACACGAAACTGTCCATGGAAAAGTTAATAACAATCAATACAAGAGTAATTTCACTGCACCCCTGAATAGTGCGATAACCAACTGAATAATCAAATTCCAGAAAAATAATGAACGCTCTTTAAGAACAAGACAACAGGAATACAGAGGTAGGAAAAAAGGGAGAAAAAACCAAGTAGACCATTCTCCAATAAGAGCCTTGCCAGCTAGAACGATAAAGCTCTAAGGCCTGAGAATGAACAATAATTTGGTGACTTCAATGTCTAAGCTATCAAATTTATATCAAATTACAGTAAAATTGGGACTTCGACAGTACTAATTCAACATCAACCATAAAGTTACGGTTATACAAAAAGCACAAAGTATGTTGTAAAATTTGGAATGAGAAGAAAACCTGCTTCTAATTTTCACTCCATGGTTCTCGAAAAGTAAAATCATGAATCTGTCCATGTAAAAGTGACACATAAAAGTCGATATGTGGACAGTTTCATTCCCACAAAACTCATTAGCACAGTAAACTAATGCGTGGTGAAAAGACAAATTGTACTTTCATTCCAGAAAAATATTAAAAGCTCTTCAATAGCAGTCCTACAGAAGCAGGGGGAAGGGAAGGAGAAAAGGCTTTAATCAAGAGGTCCATTCTCCAACAGAAACCGCACATAAGCATGAGAACGCATAATAATTCATTAACTTCAATTTCGGAGCTGTAAAATTTATATCAACAAAGTAAAATCCATAGACTAAAACTTCGACTTCGACAAGACTAATTCAGCATCCAACATAAGTTTATCAATTGCGAATTATAGAAATTGGCAACGTGAAAGAAAATATGTCAAACGACAAACAACCACATTAATACATACCAATCTGACGCCGTAATCACCACACCAGCCCAAAGTGGCAAAACCCCATTACTCAAAATCTGAATAGCAATGGCACTCCCTATAACCTCTTGAATATCAGCCCCAATCAACGCTACCTCAGCCATTAACCATAAACTAAATCTAGCCCAATTCGGATACTCCTCTCTACACAATTCCGCCAAGTGTCTGCCGGTGGCAACTCCCACACGCGCCGACAACATCTGGATCAAGAACCCCATGATTGTAGCCCACATCAAAAGCCAAAGCAAAGAGTACCCAGCAATCGCACCCGCTTGAAGATCACCCTCCAAATTTCCGGGATCTAAAAACGCTATGCTCATCAAAAATCCTGGCCCCATAAACAACCACAGTTTCTTCCACGAGAATGGCGGCACGATATCGACGTCTTCCATATCAAGCCCGCTTTCCTCGTCGGTAATTACGATCTTTTCCCGCGGCTCGAATGCCACTTCATCGGAAAGCTGACAATCGGGAGACGGTGATGTCAGAGAGTGGGGTGGCGGTGACGGCAACAGCCGATTGGATTCCTCGTTCTTATCGTCGTCCTTGGAATCTTGGTCTTCTCGTGACTGGGAGTCCATGTTTGTCTGATTCTATAGCCCACCGGGATATTCTGCGTCCAGGAGAGGAGATTTCTATGGGGAGCTGTGGCTAAGGCCAAGGCTAACGTAAGAGAAGAGAAGATAGATGCAGACAGCTACTAGCTCCTTCGCCCACGAAGCGTAATGTAACGGAATATAATGGGTGCAAAAGTTTCTTCTTTTACATCTATACGACGTCGGTTAATAGTTTAGTTTCGTCGTAACGCAACTGTGTGTGTGTTGAACGAAACTATTTCTGGTAGATGTCAAAGACAAAAACATGGAATTGATTTGGCAAATTAATAGTCAGATTGTGTACTTTGTGTTGAATCGCCGACACAATTTTTGGCTATATATCCCCACTTTTTCTTATTTTCTTGAATAAAAAATATTTCTTTTTATATACTTGTCAAACCACGGGGGCTTCTGGAGTGCGAAGGAAACTAACGTCAGCTCACCTTGTACAAGGAAAAATAGAAGAGTTAGGCTTTAGTTCAACTTGGATTACTCATTCTAATGGTATGGAATGATTTAAGTTTAATATCGTATTAACATATGTAAAATCTGAAAGCTAATTGTGTATATCATGTTTAACTTTTAGGATGTAGCATGAGGTTGGTAAAATTTCAACTAACAAAAATGAAAGAGCTCCAACTTTTTATATATACAAAATAATTTCCGGTTTCACCACTTATCTAAATCTATAATGACAAAATATCCTTTCGTGCATTGTTATAGGTTTGAGTTTTCTCTTATGTGGTAAAATCTAAAATTTGTTACAGCTTACTTTCTTTTTAGCCCATTAGGGCTAATTTTTGTTTTACTATTTAACCAAATTTCAGCTACCGAGAGAGCGAAGAGTGAGAGTTGGTTTCCTTTCAACCTACACAAAAGAAGAAATTTTTCACCTTGACCCGTTTTACATTTCCGACAACTGGAAAATTTTTCATTGTTGGATCAGTCTTATTTTTGGTATACAGTTTGAAGACATATTTGGTTTAGAGGTCTGGAGGTTGAGTTTTTGGTTCCAAAATTGGACTGATCTCAAGGTATTTCCAGAACTGATGAGCTTCACCATATTTTGATTTTGATATGCCATTCTTTGTTCAATCGGCTGAATTTTGTTGAGCGTGTTCTTTACTCATTGTTCTTTATTTTGAACGGTAAAGATTGGATGTGATTGGCTGGAACTTTTCAGAATTTGTTGGAACAGAAGCCTTACGTTGTGATTGCTCTCTTAATGTAGTTCTCTACTTTGATTTGTGGTTATTTGAGCCTTTGATTTTTGGATTATTATGGCTGTTGATCTATGTAAGACAATATTTGTGATAGTGAATTTCATTTGCTTAGACCAAGAGAGGTCTCGTGGTTTTTTTATCCTTCACACCGAAAGAGTTTTTGGCATGTTAAATAATTATTGTGTTTTGTGATTAGGTTTTGATTTATGTATTATTGAGGCAGCATGTGATCATTTAGTTTACTGCAAAATTTTGCTCATTATTACTCCTAATAGATTCATTTAAGTGGGGAAAGATTTATTGATTGATTGTTGCGTGTGTTATACCCGCTTCCTTCCCAACACAGTGGTTCAGAACCTAGTTAGTTTGTTAATTGGGTCTATTTTTGCTTGTTTGAATGATGGAGGTAAATATAAGTAAAATGATTTGTTTGGATGACGCAAACTATCACACTTGGAAAGGAAAGATGAAAGATCTTCTATTGAATAATACAGTCAAATAGAATTTATTTTTTATTTAAAAAAATCCTTTTCCATTACTTGCTAGTTGTGACTACTTGCATATTCTTTCTCACCGAAAGATGATATGTGTTTGTGTATCACTAGATCTAATCTAGTTTTGTCTGTATTATTTTAACTCTCCATCTGAGTAATTTAATTAGGGGCATGAACTAGGAGTAATGGTTTTT
>JAOTIZ010000006.1:5020055-5035921 GCA_027123425.1 Erythroxylum panamense | reverse complement strand
TGAAAGTTATGACTTGTTAACTTTCAGATGGTAATTCATGTATTAATGTGCTTTGTGTGTGAAATGTTTCTAAGTATGGGTTTTGTGATTTCTGTGCTTTGAAGCTAATTCTGGACTATTATGGTTTAAATTAGCTTAAGTGACCTTATGAAAAGTTATATAGGAGTGTCTTAGCTTTGTAATGAGGTATAATATGCTAATTTTGGATGTGGAGATTGTAAGTTATGAATTTTTAAAGTATGGAAATGGTTTAGGTGATATGTTGATTTAACAATCTTTAACAGGGCAACCATAATCATGGGAGAATTTGACCTAGTTATAGGTGGAATTTGCTTCTAAGTCCTTCATGAGAATTGTAGCTTGTTTTCTGATCTTTTTATTGATGTAAAGTATGAAAATTTTGGACCATGGAATGTGAAGTTATGATTTTTTTTTAAGTTTCTGTTACTATTTGGTATGATCATTAGTGGACAGAAAATTTGATTGGGATTTTGACCCCCTTAGAAACGGAATTGGTTTTTGAGTTCTTCAAGGAAGTTGTAGAGCTTCCTTCCCATTGATATAAAGTTTGTAAATTTTGGAGTTCTAAATCAAAAGCTATGGAGTTTGGAAGTTGAGATGTTGGCGAAGGAAAAGGGTCGCATGTCCTCCAGAATGTGGCGATCGATCGGCCAGAATGTGGCGATCAATTGGCCAGAATGAGGCGATTGGTTGGCCAGAATGTGGCGATCGGTCGGCTAGAATGTGGAGATCGGTCAGCCAGAATGAGGCGATCGGTTGGCCAGAATGTGGCGATCGGTCGACCAGAATGTGGCGATCGGTCGACCATAATGTGGCGACTCCGCTGGTCCGCCAGAGTGTGGCGATCGTGCATGCGCACGATCGCGACTTCCCATTTTGTTTAAGGAAGATTATTTTCTGAATACACTTCACTCTTTTGGCTATATTTTTTCCGTCCGACATCCGATTGACTTGATTTTTGAAGCGTTGGATTCCTAAGACATCTCTCTATACGTCCACGAAAAATTGTAGATTTTTTAGATTAAACTAAAAGAGATTGTTTTACTCAAAATGAGTTAGAAAATTTTCTGAACATGGTTCAGTATTTTGGTAAATTCTTGATCTATAGAGATCCAATTGAGTTTATTATTGTTTCTAAATAAACTAGAGACATGGGGCTATTAACTATCTGAAAGAATCGAATTTCAATTCAACCCCTAAGACTTTCAATTGAAGTTGAGTATAGTGTTCAGTCTTGGATTAGTAAGAGCTGAAAGTGTTTTAGCTATAATTGGACCTATAGAGATCCGAATTGAGTGATTTTAGTGTTTATGGATTCCTACTGCCTAGGGAAATTTTTCTATCAAGGGAGGTTGCCTAGGTTACCCTATGTAGACTAGTTCATCGATCGGGAGTAGTAGACCCGAAAGATTACAATAAGCATAAATTGTGAGTTTAAGGATTTTAGTGCGGCTAAACCCTAGGCATACTTGAGTTGTGATATTGGAATGGTTTTTACGATAAAATTTATCGATTGATACCGGGATAGTCATGAACATGCATCGTACATATATCTGCATCAATGATTATAATTGTGCAAAACTATTAATGTGTGTGCAACGTATTGAATAAATGGGTTGTGCAGGCTAAGAGTTCGCAGTCAGGCGTTTTTAGAATCTCAAAGCAAATGCTAATCTGGAGCGTACTGTGAGTAGACCGAGATGGTCTTATTTCACCTTTTATTCTATTTTGTTTTCATTTTGTATAAATTTATTACTGAATGGGTGAATAATGGTGGGTTTGAGGTTTATTGTGAATGTGAATTCCGGAAAGAAGGTCCGATGATTGTGTACTAGGGAGTTGGTTATAGAAGTGCTACTTGTATGTGAATTTGCTACCTATATACCTATGATGTGACTAATTAGGATACAAGTGATTAATTGTGATACATAAATGTCGATTGTGACATATGCATACGTGCATAGTAATATGATTAATTGTGGCATATGCATTTCATTCGTGATTATATAACCAGATAATGACAATTGTGACCGGAGCAGCCACCGAGAGCTAAAAGCTCAACGATTGTATTCGGGCCTCAAGCCCTACAGTGATTTAGAGCCTCAGGCTCAACCATTAACGTGCCCATATTGGGACAGTGTAGGCGCTTGGTAACATCACCGAAATAAATTGGAAAGTGTCACATGGGCATTTCATATTCATTTGCTTACATATATTTGATTGAGTGAAAGGCAACATGCCTTATGCTTATGTGAAATATGTGTTCTGATGTCGGACTACGGTCCGATGACCTGTGAAAGTGAATAGATGTGACTGATGCATTGCGTGGCATAAGTGTATGAAATATAATGGCTGTTGTGACCAGAGTCGCCACCGATCAAAGCTTTAAGCTCAACGAGTGGAAATGAGCTTCGAGCTCATAAGTGATTCAGAGCCTCCGGCTCAACGTTTAATGAGCCCTGTATCCTCCAAATAGATAAGGGATAGTTATTAATGAGCCCTACATGGGACAGTTTAGGCACTCGGTCACAGCTAAATAATAAATGAAAAGTGAGTCTCATGTGCATTGCACCTGCATAATAGAAATATCGAATATGAATATTGTGAATGTGCACTATGAAATAAAGTGAGATGTATGAATAGTGTGATATGTGACTAGGTGAACCATCTATGATGGTCACTCACTGAGTTCGCAAAACTCACCTAAAATTTGCAATTATTTTTCAGGACCCAGAAGAATACCTCGTTAGGCAACGGGCGTATAACAACCGCCTGTGAGTGAGAGAAGAGGTTGGGATCAGTTCGCGTCTGCCTTAGTTTTGATAACTTCTGTATCAAATTGTATTTTCTGAATTTGTGTACAAATGATTAGGTCATTTTTTGTAAAGTCAATGGACTGAATTAATTTGTATTTATAAAAGGGGCCCCCGTGGTTATTGTAATTACTGGTGATTGTATGTCAATTGATTTCCGCATAGTGTATGTTTATGTTTTTTAAAAAAATTATACTGAGTTTTGACTGAGTGATGTAGCACGCCACTCTCGCAGGGTACGGACTCGGATATCACCATCGATGTCGGGTTTGGGTCATGCGGGAGTGGGGTGTTACAGCAATCTTTTCTCTTAGAGCATACTTTGTGCCATTTCTACTACAATTTGATTCTTTTGCTCAACCACTCCATTTTGCGCTAATGTATATAGAGTAGTGAGCTCTCTATGAATGTTGTGCTCTTCACAAAATGAGCTGAACATTTGTGAAGTAAACTTTCCTCCTCGATAAGTTCTTAGTGCTTTAACATATTGTTCGCCTTGTTTCTCAACAAGGGCTTTAAATTTATTGAAAGCTTCAAATGCTCTGCTGCAAAATATATATCTAACTTATACCACTATGATCATCAGTTAAAAGCATGTAATATCTGCTACCTCCAGATTTTTCTGTCTTTATTGGAACACACAAATTTGCATGGATTAAATACAAGTTGTTTGATGTTCTCTAAGTCTTTCCTATTAGGGAGGGGCTTTTGCTTTGCTTCCCATAATACAAGCTTCAGAAATTACCAAAGCTTTAAACTTGGGCATCCCTCTCACCATATATGTTGGTTGCAACAACTTCATCGCTTTAAGATTTAGATGCCTGTACCTCTTATACCATAGCCTAGTTTCTTCTTCTTCTTCTTTTTTTTTATCATGGCACAATTCTCCAAATTTGAGAGCTCTCTAGAAATAACTTGTTCTTTAACATACCTACTTTTGCTATAACGTGACTTGTTTGATTTTTCTTAATCAAATATGACAAGTTATCAAACATCATAGAATATCCATTTGATAATAGTTGCCCTACACTCAACAAACTATGAGATAAGATAGGAATGAAAAAAACATTGCAAAGGTACTTAGTTTTACCATTACTATTCCTCAGTTCAATTGTGCCTTTTCCTTTGACTTGAATTTTTTTATTGTCTCTCAGTGCGACACTCATCTTGTAGTTCTCATCCAACTCTTTAAACATTACCTTAGTCTCTATCATATGGTTTGAACACCCACTGTTTAAGAACCAAGCATCCTGATCATTTAGCTTTTGTTCCACTTTTTCCAATAACAACATATTTTCCTTTTCATCATCATTTTTAGCTTCCTTTTCTGCATAGCTTGCTTGATTTTATCTTCTCCAGTAGTTTGTCTTGATGTTTAGCATTTACAGTAATGGCACTGAATAGCCTGGTCTCCTCCTCTTCCTTATCCTCGACCCATACTTCTTTGTCCTCAGCCTACATTTCTTCCAGTATCCTGCTTGTTTTCACCATGCATGCTTCCTTCGATTACTGAAGTCTCCCCTTTTATGTGAAAAGCCTTCTCCTCTATTTGCTTAGTTGACCTGTTAATTCTTGCTTTATGTCCTTGTAAGGATCCCAACAATTCATCAAAAGAGAAAACTGATAAGTCTTTTCATTCTTCAATGGAAGCTACTACATGGTCAAATTGAGGGGTCAAACTTTACAACATCTTAGCCACAACAGCTTGATCATCACATTTTTCAACATAAACTTGCATTTGGCTTACAAGTGCTAAAACTTGGGAGAGATACTCTTACACTATTTCATTGTTCTTCATCGTTGCTATTTTAAACTCCCGTTGAAGTGTCTGCAACTTAATAATGATAACCTTTTTGTCCTCCTGAAATTCCTTGTACAAGATCAACCAAACTTCCTTAGATGAACCAGCATTTCATGATTCTTGGAAAAATGCTTTCATGAATAGCTTGTTGAAGAACGAACGGTGCTTTTGCATCCTTTTGATTGTTCTCCTTCAATCTAGCTGCTTCATGAAGATATGGAAATCCTTCTTCAACAAGCTCCCATAAATCTTGTGACTTAAACAATGTCCTTATCTTCACGCTTTAGAATTGGTATTTATCTCCATCAAACATTGGGATAGGTGTTTGCAAAGGTGAGAATCCATTTTTTGCCATCTTAAAGAAGCGTTGTCTTTCGTGTTTCTCTCCCTCATGTGTTTCACTCTTTCTATCACCTAGTCAAAGACCAACTAGGCTTTGATACCATAATATTAAGAACAAAGTACTCTGTTCAACAAACGACAAACTAATGATGGCAAATTTACATGAACTGAAACTCCTAACATTGCCACACTTTTATTGAAGCTTAACAACTTTTATATAGGCTTTTACAATGTATAACAGAAAGATAAAACCACTCCAGCTAATTTGGTAGTGGAGTCTAACTTATAGAAACAAGAGAAATAAAAGTAGAAATGCAGAAGTGGCTAAGTCATTCTTCATGTTGACAGTTTCAAGCTTATGAAATTTTGGATCACGTCTCAATAGAAAAAAGGTCTAATTTGTAAAATAATTGACCAGAAAATGATTAGGTCTACTAGTCAAATGTATCTGAACTGGTTTAGTTCAACTAAGTCAATCAGAATACAAATGACTGATGTGAAACACTATGATTAAATGAATGATTGATGCAATGTGTTGAAGTGGTGTGAACAATGCGTTCCAACGTGTGCGATGCATATGCAAGTGAATCAAAAGGCAACAATTTCAAGCAAATCTTGAAAGTGCATTGGAGATCTAATAAGATATGGCCATTGATGTTAGAATGTCTTGATAAGAGGAATTTTTTGGTATGTTCAAATCTTTAAAAACAAGTTAGCAACAACACAAAAAAGACTCAGCTAAAATAAAACCAATTAAAAAAATGCAAGAACCATTTAAAAATGGTCAAAAAATGTTTTAATTAGAACTACTTTACAAAGATTGACTCTAATATCAAACAAAAAAAATATAATGAATTGTTTTATATACTATTATGTGAATTACAATAAAAGGAGCAGACTTATTTATATAAAAGAATATTATAATAATTAAAAATGTTTAAATAAGAAAATGTTAATTAGATAAGAGTTTAAACTTAAAAAAGGAAAAATCTAATTAGGAAAAAATGAAATTAATACCTAAATATATTTATATTAATTACATTATATACTATCATTATCATCCTTCAAACATATCTTTCTATATATCTAGACGAATCCTTAGCATGGAGGCATCAAAGCCCCTATATAAAAGCTATAGAAAATTAAATAAAAATAAGATTTGTCAAAGCGATTTGCTAAGTAGTTTATTCAACTACAACAAAAAGAAATTAGGCAATAGAAAAAGCTTAATTATAAGTACAATTATTGTTGTCTTTGATTAAGGTAACATAATTCATATCGTTAAATAAAATGGTGCTATTATAAGTATTAGGCAACAGTTTTTTTTATTAGGCAATAAAATGAATAATGTTGCTTAAAATTTGACTAAGGTAACATGATAGCTTGAAACTATGACAACAATTTTAAATGGATATAACAACAGTTTGAATAATGTTGCTTCAAATTTTGACTAAGGCAATAGAATAGTTTCAAATGATAGTAACAATATTGAATAGATATTGCAACAATTTAATTCTTTATAAGGCAACAAAGTTATTTTTTTATAGAACAATTTGTGATAACAAAAGCAACAATTCATTCTTTCATTACCAATAATATGTTAACGTAAAAGCAAACTCTTGTCATTAAGTAGGAAACACCTATATATACGTTAAAAGCAATATGCATACATTAATCTACATCTTAATTACATACGTACTATCAACTGTAAATGACCAAAAAGCTGCATTTATATATGTTATATAGTCCATAAGGACTTGTAAAATTCAACTTTTAACATATTCAAAATACAAAGCAAAAATTCATAATCTAAAATATTCACCTACATTTTCTTCCTCCATTTTTTATAGAATATAAATGAATGGATCTAAATACTAAACAAAACCAATATCTATGGGTACTCCAAAATCCTTCTCCAAGTACTTCTTTATCCACTCTTAATCATCATCTTCCTAAAAAAAGAAATAAGAAATAAGAAGTAGATTAGAATTGTAAAACTACGATGCTTATAAACTGGATGATATATCTAAAGAATGAAATACTAACTACTTTATTGTGACCTCAATTTGGTTAAGAAAAATAATATATTCCAAAAACTAACAACACAATGATTCAATTATTTTTATGAACAGCTTAGAGAGCATGAATATAAGTAATCAATCTTAATAAAAAAGATAACAAGATGATGCATAACAACAGTGAATTAAAGAAATTTGTCACCTGATATTCTTCATATGAATATGTAGGGTTTGGAGGAATAGAAGATTCCTTTCTTGAATGACTAGGTGCAAAGAGGGCAATGAGAATTAAAGTGAGAAAAGAGAGGGCATCCATTCCCTCATATCTAAGAAGTAATGAAAATTATGAGACTAACTTAAAAAACATAAGAAAAAGAAAAACTAAAGAGAGAGAGAGAGATGGTTTGTTGCAAATCTGCTTCAAAAATCTCATAATCAATAACATCAAGGATTTTGATTAAAAGTTCTAATGCTTTATTCGATTTTTGAATAATATTGTAAGGCAAAATTACATACTTGAAAATGAAAATTTTGGCAAGCAAAACTGCAAATTGAACACAATTATTTCATACTCTAACCAATTGTAATATAAGTACATAAAGAATAGACCTACAATATGGACTATTAGAAAATTTTAAATGGAAAAAACTAAGCCAACAGGAGCCAGAAAGAGGGGACCAAAGGCTTTAAATTTTGGCAATAAGGAACATATCTTGTAAATAATAATTGTAGCGAAGAAAATTGCAAATTGAACACAATTGTTTCATACTCTAACCAACTATTATATAAGTACATAAAGAATAGACCTACAATATAGACTATTTAGAAAATTTTAAATAGAAAAAATTAAGCCAATAAAAGCTAGAAAGAGGGGATCAAAGGCTTTAACTTTTGACAACAAGGAACATATCTTGTAAACAACAATTGCAGCAACGACAATTGTGTCATTTCATACTCTAGATATTATTATGTACAAAAAGTTCGTATGATGGGAAAACTTGGCCTAAGGGTGGAATACAAATTGCATGTTATAAGTGCACCATGTACTAATTAAGTGTAACAAATGTTTAATATGGCTTCTTTGTTTGTTTATTGCATTTATTCATTCCTACAACTTTGCGGTGTATCTAAAAGATGGTATGACAAGAATGCTTAACACTGTAAAATTGAAAAGGATGAAGTAAGATGCTTCACGAATATTAACTGTTAGAAGTACCTCAAAGTAGTAAACAATTAGTATTTAAGTCTGATTTTTTACATACTACAGCTAGAATCTTAATTAGAGAATTGGCAGGTCGCACTAGAAATGGTAAGTTAAATATGTGTAAGTATATTATGAGAAATTCATTTCACAAAAGATACCTAGATTTAGGAACAAGTTCAGGCCCTGGTTGTGGAAGAATAGACTCATGTAGAGAAAGCAATTTTCCCATTAGGGTTCCTACGATTCCCATTTGACTTAGGAATACAAGCCAGGATGTTAGGACGCCTTGGAACTTCAGATGGATTTTAAGGAAATCATACTCCTACACTTTTTAGTATATTAGGACAAAATTTTAATTTGAAAAGTTAAGAAATCGCACTATAACTATTACATGTGAACTACGAAAACATCTAAGTTAACAAAAAATAGAACCTTCATTGGTTGCACATTTCTCATAATAAGGGAAAACAAGTGTAGTTTGAATGAAATTCACGTCATCTAAGCGAAGAAATCAAATTTATTATAGTAGATCTTTACTTTCAACAATAAGGATTTTACCCTTTTATGATATATTCTATACTTTACCTAAACTCAATGCAGATTGCAAGATAATGTCGGTAAATATAATCAAATTGTTAATTACTTTTAGGATTGTGCCATATACAAAATATTAACATAAAAGAAAAACTCAGTTTGCTCTTTATATCTACATACCTATGCTTACTACTACTTGGAAAGCTAGCTAGTCGTCTATATTATGAGTTTATTTGCACATTTTGTAACATTAGATTCCCAGTTCAATTGCAGCCAAATTGTAGCTTCAGACACTAACTTGGTTTGGAAGTATGGTTTTAAACTGGTACTCATGAACGACCTAGTCACTCCTTATAGGTTTAGAATCACACCCTTTTATGTATGGAAAACCCTCTTTGTCCTAATTACCTCCTATGTGCCTTTAGCTTTCACATCTTGAATTTTCCCAGTGACTTTCCAGAATCCACAACTGGTTGTCCTGTTGGCTCTTTTACTGTTCACATAATTGTAATCAAGTCTACAATAAAAGTACCAAACTTGATTAGTGAATGATCTATAGTTCATCCATAATAGAAATTTATACATAAAGACCAAAATTTAGCAAGAAAACCAGGAACTTGACAAAGTTTGATAAATTGAGTAACACTTACTGGGTAATTCCCACTAGTTGAGTGAGATCAATCTCAGAGACTACAATATCGATGAGAGAATCGTGACCATTCAATTTCAACATCTAGGTTCCCCAGTAAAAAAAGTTGTTTAATTATCGAATCCTCAAAGAGAAGAGTGTGGTGTTGACATTGTTTAATTGGTACTATAGCAAAAACTGTTTTAGGCAACAATGTTGGTAACAGTTTTGCTTAAATTTAGTATAATAAAATAATTTTTAAAGTATTCCCTTTAATAATATTAAAAAGCAACCATAATAATAAGTTGTTGCTATTTAATGAAAAAGGAAACAAAATTAAAAAAAATGATTACCTTAAAATTATATATATGCAACAACTTATGCCTTTGCTATTTTAAGCAAGAATTACTACTTTAAAATATATATTGTACATATAATATAAAAATGAATAAAATAATATATTTTTAATTTTTGAATGTGACAATGTGGGACTCATGTATTTAATTAAAATATATAAATTAGGTTAATATTAAAAAATATGGGACTCACTAAAGTACTTTAACCTTAAATATTATTAACCTAACAAATTAACTTAACTGATTAATTTTAGTAATTAAATTAAATAACCTATTAATTAATTAACTTAGTTTTCAAAATTAATAGAAGCATATGAAACCACTAATTCCTGAAATCCCTAAATTAGTTCTTGAAGTCCCTAATGTTGAGCCCCATTTTCGGAGCCCAACAATCATTCCGAATATCATAAGACGTGACTGTATTTCCTATAGGGTTGATTCCATGGAATTTCTTTAGCCATCATTGGTTCATCCTCATTCTCATAACATTTCAAATCACAAGCCACACCAGTCAAATGCCCAAATCACCACTTGAATTGTTCAGGAAAATTGTAGCTCCAAGTCTCTGGTTTATTGTGAAGCAAGAACCATCTCAATCGGAGCTCTACGGTTCAAGATATAAGTAAAATACCAAAGTATGTTTGGTAAACAACCAATTCATGCTATTCTAATCAATTTCCTCAAAACTACTCCATTAATCTTTTCCAAATCAACACCAATGGATACCAATTTTTATGGAGAGGTACAAAAATGTATTAGGAATCTATTGCTTTAAGAATCACTCCATTTGGAGGTCAGATGAGGAAGTTATGTCCAAAAGAATCAAACATGTTTATGACCTCAATCATATTGTACCTATCTTGGTGCAATTGCCATAACTTGCAATAGAGATGTCAGATTGAGGTCCTTTTTAGATAGTTTGAAAGAGGACTTTGAGATCTACAATTTTCATAAAAACTCAAAGCGAGATTCTACCTCTAAAAGGGTCAAAATTGTAATTTACTGTAGTTAACGGACATACATGTTTGTCTAACGAACATAGACGGGCCTGGGGTGCTTTCCAGACTCGAGAAGGTCCGTTTTAACGGACATAATGTCCGTTAAACAGACATTGGTGAGGCTGGGGGTCCTCAAAGACTCGAGAAGGTCAACAGACATAGGGGGTACCCAAGCCCCTCCAAAGCCTCTTCAAAGCTTCCTACATCCTTTCTAACATTACTTTCATTCATAATCTTCTCAAATTCATCCCTTATAGTGCAATACCACTTTATATCAATTCTAACATCAACTTTGTGTCATTAAATCCTCTAATCTCTACTCATACGATTTATCAAAACCACTAATTCTCATCATTTACCATAGTTGTCTTGGGTTTAGATCCCATGCAACATCACTACTTATAATGCTCATATTTCTCAACTCCAATATCCAAATTTTACATATTTTATACCGTTGGAAAGCTAAGATGATAAACTAAAACTTCCATGAAGACTACTTTGTCTAATACAGCCTAGATTAATCTAGTTTTCTCCCTGAAGTCAGTATACAAATTTTTACCCCTATGGAAACTTGAAAATGTGGTATACACACTTTGAGAATCATAAGCAAAACACAATCATATTTCATTCCCATCAAAAGAAATAAGTGTTTTACAAAGCTTCAATGGGCTTTCCGAGCTACAATACATCAATGTCTTAAAATCCCAAAATACAAAAGATACTTGAACAATTAATACTTGAAGTGTGACTAAAGCCTCATGTTTACAAAGTCTAACTTAAAATACAAAAGTATGCCTAATCGGAGCGATGCCTTGACTCTCTTTCACTTGATCTCTTACTTATCACCTGAATAGGGGAAGGAGAGTGGGGGTGAGCTTAAAAGTTCATGGGTAACAGTTTATAATCTATAACAAGCAAAACCATTGAAATTATTCATTTGTCGTAGAAAAATTCTTATTGAATTCAAGAAAAGCATAGTTCTCAACCAATTGACAATAATACAAATCATGTATGCATCAACTTGACAATTAACAAATGCAATGCACAACAAATGGCTCGAGAGTTTCGTGGAACAAAACAGAAAAACTGAAGTTTAATCCGTGAACAAAACGAGTCCACATTTGAAATCTCGTGTGCCACAAGCGGGCAGCCAGGAGAAGGCTATGGGTCAACGTGCACGTGACTAACGAAACGTTTCTCTCTTGCCCAAACACAATCAAATTTCAATGCTCAATTCATTTCCATATATTTTCATATTCTCATGCTTTTTCCTCTTTTTCTTTATACAAAATGCCATTACGCATTTTAGTGGCATAACATGATCATATATCACAATGCATTTTTCCACATTCATAACAATTTAAATCCAATCCATTAAACATATACACACATATAAGCAAAATCTTTATATCATTTAAAAGCAATATATGCACATTTATGAAGTACTTGAAATCATTTATTTTATTGATTTGGAAAAACTTTAATGGCTCATTATTCAATTATAAACATGAAACCTACCTTAGTTTCCTTGCTTATAGACTTGCTCAAAGATGTCTCTCTCCTTGCGCTTTAATAGGGTTCTCTTAATTTCCTAAAGTAAACCAATCTCCCATTCAATTCCAATTCAATAAAATCCCTAAAACTTCAAAATCACAAAAAATGATAAATTGGGCTTAGCATTAACTTACCCATGGTCTATCTAGGTTAGAAAAGCCAAAAACCTAGTTTAGAAACCCTAAAAATCAAATGGGGCTCTCAAATCATCTTCTTCCAACACAACACCCATTCTCTCTCTAATCCCTTCATCCTTAATACAACTCATTTCTCTAATAAAGCAAGAAGAAAAAGATGAACTTACCTTAATAAGCTTGATTTCCTCTTATTTTCTTCTTCTTTCTTCCTTTTCTCTCTTCTTCCACGATTTTCTCCTTCTTCTCTTCTTTCTCTACGTTTTTTTTTCTCTTTTTTCTTTTGTTTTTCATGACACCTTCTCTCTTCTTCTTCTGATTTCAAGACAACATTTTAGTTGTCTTTCCCGTTTTGCCCCTCATTTAAGTAGTCTTTCCATATTTACCCTTTTTTTGTCTTTATAACTAACATCTTATACTTCTAACTCCTTAACTACTGATCATGGAAAAATTAATAAAATTTGATAACACTTCCTTCTAGAAAAATGTTCCTCTTTGTCTTAATTTTCTAATGACACCAAGATCATTGAATTTAGTTGGGTAATCTAAAAGTTATACCCCAAACATTTCCGAACTATTCTTATACTGAAACAATATTCTATGCTCAATTTCTATCCCAAAATTGAAATTCTTAGAGATTGAATTAGAACTCAATTTCAGAAGACAATTTGTAGCCCTAAGTCTCTAATTTAATCCAAATTAAGAATCATCTCATTTGGATAACTAGAGAAAAAGTTATGGCTAAAACACGGAGACATACTTAGTGAATATGTTCCAACTACATTTTCCAGCTTACCACTTCCAACATTTCACATATAATAGTTCTAACTTCCAAGAGAAATTCAGGTCCAACAATTCATTTTCATAATGTCCTTCAAGCCTAATCTTAGTAGAACACAGTTAAGAAGTAGTGAATGTAGAACCCAAGCCTTCGGAACAAGGGTTGAAGCCTTCTTAACTTCTGGATCACTACTTCCATAGAGTTGTCGATTAGTGTGCATTCTATCTACACAACCTTGAGTAATCCATTTTGTATTCTTAAACAGCTTTACTCTAATACTAGGAAACCTACTGACCCTCTCGATAGTATCTTGTGTCATGATAACTGACAATTCATCTACCATTGATACTAAGGTGTCGTCTACCACCTTTGCATTTTTCCAAAATTCATATATCTCATTCAAATAAACCTTTTCACGAACCTTGAAGAAGTTTTTCCAGCCAATTGCTTCAATCTCTGGTTCAATGTCCATCAAATTTTCCTTCAATGAGATGAAATCAGCGTGCCTTCCATAGACAAGCGATTGCTCCATTTGTGATCTGTAACAAATAAAAACTAAACACACAAAAGTATTTCGCTCAAAGTAGCAATGTTAGTCTCTAAAAGTAAAAATATGAGATGAAAAGAACTTGAAGCTTAGAATAGAGTATCAAATTGTCTTGGTTGAGAGCACTAAACAAATTGGTTTCAAAGTATTTCAAGAAAATTCTAGAGTAGAAGGTATTTTAGAATCTTGAGAAGATTTCCATCTTATACCTACTCTTGAAAAGTTACCGTTCATAACTCACCGTTACTATTTACTTGAAAACTTATGACTTTTTATCTTCTTCTTATATGAATCATTTGGATCATGACGTATCAAACCAATGGTCATTCAGCATTACCATATTCAAGTTTCGTCTGATTTCCTTGAATCTATCTTCACAAAAAGGTTTATTGAAGATATCTGCCCATTTTTTATTCATCTCAAGAAATTATAGACTGATGATTCCTCTCTGTACATAGTCTCGTATAAAATGATGTCTAATTTTAATATGCTTTGCCCTCGAGTGTTGTATTGGATTCTTTGATAGATTGATAGCTCTTGTGTTGCCACAGAAGATTGGAATTTGATCTACTTGTATAGAGTAATCTTCTAACTAATACTTAATGCATAACATTTGTGAACAACAACTTGCAGCTGACTTGTATTCAGCTTCTGTAGTAGATAGAGCAATTGAACTTTGCCTCTTGCTTGACCAAGAAATTAGATTATGACCAAGAAAGTGACAACCTTGTACTCTTTCTATGAATCCTATCTCCATCATAATCAGCATCACAGTAGCCAATTAACTTGAAATCTTTATTTGTCTCATACATTAAGCAAAAATCAGTAGAACCTGTCAAGTATCTCAATATTCTTTTGACAGCAATAAAATGAGATTCTCTAGGATCTGATTGAAATCTTGCACACAAACAAACACTAAACAATATATCAGGTCTGCTTGCAGTTAGGTAAAGCAAAGAACCAATAATTCCTCTAAAAATAGTTTGATCAATCTTCTTACCAGCCTCATCCTTAGATAAGAGGATTGAAGGATTCATAGAAGTTGGCATTGGTTTGACATTCTCCATTTTATATTTGAATAAAGTTCTTTGATATAGTTTTATTGTTGAATAAAAATCTTTTCTTCAGTTTTTTTAATTTTTAAACCAAGAAAGAAATTTAATTCACCCATCATACTCATTTCAAATCCATTTTTCATAAGATTTTCAAAATTTGAACATAATTTCTTAGAAGTTGCACTAAAAATGATATCATCTACATATATTTGTACAACTATAAAATCATTTTTAATATATTTTCTAGATAAAGTTTTATCTACTTGACCTCTGATAAAGTCATTTTTAATCAAAAACGAACTCAGACGATCATACCAAACATGAGGTGCTTGTTTTAATCCATACAAAGCTTTATGAAGTTTATAGACATAGTCTGGTTTATCAATGTCTTCAAAACTAGGGGGTTGTCTTACATAAACTTCATCTATAAAACTATTCAAAAAAGCACTTTTCACATCTATTTGAAGCAGTTTTATATCATGAAAAACAACATATGCAAACAAAATCCTAATAACTTCTAATCTAGCTACAGGAGCATATGTTTTATTATAGTCTATTCCTTCTTGTTGATTATAGCCTTAAGCTACTAATATAGTTTTGTTACGGTTTACTTTTTCTTATTCATCTAGTTTATTTTTGAATACCCATCTGGTTCCTATAATAGATTTATTGGATGGTTTAGGAACTAGAGACCAAAGTTTATTCCTTGTAAATTGATTTAACTCCTCTTGTATGGCTAATATCCAAGCTTCGTCTTGAAGAGTTTAATCAATTTTCTTAGGTTCTATTAGCTCTCTTCTAAATTTAGACCTAGTTCTCACTCCTTCTGATGTTTCTCCTACAATCAAGTTTTCTGGGTGAGAAGATTTATACTTCCAGTCTTTTGTTAGACTAAATTTTTCAGAAATATCTTCTACCTTATCAGGTGGATCGTCTAGTGGTGACATGTCTAGCTTATTAACTAAAGGAGCAGATAGATTTTCATCATCAAAATCATCTCTTCTATCTAGATGAGAATCATCATCAAATTTTACATGCATAGACTCTTCAACAGATTTAGAAACAAGATTATAAACTCTA
>JAOTIZ010000006.1:4993033-5005212 GCA_027123425.1 Erythroxylum panamense | reverse complement strand
AAGGAGCATCTTAGGATAGTTGCTATCTCTCAATTCTATTGACGAATTGCATTGTGAGATAGCAACTATCCTAAGATGCTCCTTCAAAGATTTGGTGCCACCTAGAGATGATATTTTCCCCTAATTGATAAAATAAATTCCAATTTTGTTTGATAAGCTAACTAATGTATCCTTAGTAGGATTATCCAAGTTAAGGCTCTTTGCCAAAATATTTGCTCAACATGTTTGATGCCTTTAAATATTCTATAGTTTCTCTCATTCCATATGGCTTACAACTAATTACCATTATGAAGATAATAGGATCATTTGTCTTCAAACAATTTATCGTGCTTATCTAATCAATTATCCCACTTTAGGAGTCTTTTTCACATTGCAATAAAAAGGCCAAGTATCTTGTCTCATAATATTGTAGAAAATGAACATTTAAAGAATAACAGATATAAGGATTCTTTATCCCTATTGCTTAGTGAGTATAAAATATCTAGGATATTAAACTTAATCTTGTCTTTTGTCTTTAACCTCTTTAGTAATGTCAACTAGAGAGTGAATGAAGTTTTCGAAATGTTTAATTTCTTTCCACAATAGCATGTTCTAGGTTACTTCATATTCAAATGTGGCAAAATTTTCTGTATACGACTGCTTTGTAAAATCTTTTAACTTATGGTTAAACCAAATCAGAGAGCCTTTTATGTATTGATAGAGTTGGTAATTTGTCTATTGTTTCAAACTATAAACACGGTGTGGCTAACATCAATCATGATATTTATAATTGTTGTCACTTTAGTTCTATTAGGGATAGATTCAATTAAAGAATTGTAATAATATAAAGATGTCCTAGCATATGCCAATTTTTAAAATAAAATTAGGTACACTTACTACTTCTAATGATTCCTTTAAACCCCTTTTGAACATTAGTTTAAAGATCTAGTTAAGGATCTAAAATGTATTAGTCCTTAATTAAGCTTTTCAAATGTTGATTTCACTAAAGACGTGATCATGATTTGATTTCATCTAAATTAACACCTTTTCTGTTAGTATTTTCCATGTTCTTTTTATTAATCAACACCTTGTTCATTGCTCTTATAGATGTGATTTCAAGTCCTCTATGATATTTTTGGATTGCATAAGTCAAACAATTTAACTTTGACACTTGTAAAATTATTTTCCTTATTTGACTAGATAAAATTCCTTAATAGTCCCTTAATAGTTTTGATGTATAAGTGGTTAACAGTCTTAAAATGATAGTCTTTTGGTAAAATTGGAATACTTAAGTATTTGAAAGGAGGTTTCTCTTGTTTAAATAATATTATTGAACCAATGTACTTTGGTAGTCTAATATAACGTTCAAAGATGAACAAGTTGCTCTTGTTTGGGTTAATATAAAGAGGATGATGGTGGTGGGACAACAACATAACATAATAACCCTTTTGTTATTTACTCTTCCTTCTCTTTAGAATTGCTTTTACCTTTTAGTCATTGGGTCAAATTTGTTCTTCAGCTTTTGCCTTATTTAATTAAAGATTTGTTTCATTTTCACTTTTGGTAGTTTCTCCGTAATGACAAAACTCACCTTGTCTAGGGCTCCCCGTCATTTTACTGTGACAACCTACCATATTTGGTATCTTGCAACTCTTAAATCTTCCTCTTCTTCTTTCACCTCATTACTTCCATCTTCTTCTTCTACCTTCTAGACTCTTCTTCATAAACTTGCTCTTTTTTTAGGTACTGTTGATTTCCCAACCTTGGCTTAGTTTAAGGTCATGCTTCTAACCTTAAAAGTCTCATTTGCTTAAGGCAATTTGCCTAGTTCTAAGCCAACTATATGCTCGAGCTCCTCTCTTCCTACTTTAGGCTTCAAGCCTTTATCATTTGTATTAGGTAACTTTGATATAGCTACAGGTTTGAAACTTTCTCTTTTATCTACTTCATAGTATCACATGGTAAATAGAATTTCATAGAAGCAAATAGTGGGTAGTTCTTTTATGTCTAAAAAATTTTGATACATTCCGCTAGTATTAGAGAGTGGCTCGCACTTTTTCTCACCACTTGTAAAAATTTTACAAGAATCCGCTCTTCATCCTTGTTTTTTTAATTAAGAAAAGACTGGTTCTATTTTAAGTCCAACACTCGGAAATATCAACTTGGAAAAAACTAGGATTAGAAAGTATTTTGATCAATGAAGATAAAATTATTATCTTTATGTTTTATAGTGGACTAAAAGCAGACAAAGTTCTTAATGTTCGACTATAGTATATAAACCAAAAGCCTCTAATGCTTCATAAATGGAGGCTTATTTGGAAATGTTTGAACCCAAGATAGAAAATTTCCACCTCTAAGTGAACTTTTATAATGTGCCTCTAGAGTATTGGTCCACAGAAGGATTAAATCACTTAGATAGATCTTTGCATAAATCAATCTACCTAGATTAACCAACAATAACCCTAAATAGGATATATATGTTAATATGTGTGTGGAAGTCTCTATGGGCAAGGAGTTGCTTGAAAACATCAAAATAATAAAACTTGACAATGAAAAGAAAATAATTGAATCTACTGTACGGCTGACCTATTAGTAGAGACCCACCAAGTGTGATAAAGCTAATGTGTATATCCTAACTAGAAGAAAGTTGAAATTGATGAATAAAATAACTATTAAGGAACCAAATTGGGAAGAAACAAGTGGAGATACGAACAAGAAGTGAGATGGAGTTAGAGGAGATGATTAAAACTCGTGATCAACATGAAAGTTGGCAGAGATTATTGATGATTAAGGATTCAAAGCCTACATAAATGTTATCCCAATTATTGAAGTGAAAGTTAGGAAATCTTCTCATGTTAAAAATATGACAATCACTAATACTCTTGTGATACTAAAATTTCATAAAAAAAAGTGGAAAGTAGTGAATTTCCAAAAGAATGACCTTAAGAAACAAACTTGAATTATAAAGAAATTGGAAATGGTTCGCCAAGTACTTAATACTCTCCCACGTTAAACAAGACCTTACCAAATATTGGAGAATTACTTTGGAAAGGAGTGAAGGAGGAAGAATCATAATCTGCTCACCCTTACGTTATAAATCTCATTGCTTATAATTTGAGAGAACTTAATATTCTCAAGAGGAAAAAGGTATTAAATTATTTTGTTTTTGTTGATGAAATCTATTTTTATGATTTCTTGAAGACCAAAATAAAGGATTGTCACTTACAAAATGGCTTCTAGTTTATAGATAAAGGATGGAAAACTATCAATGATCAAGTTGAGTACTACAATGACAAGTTCTTGATCTCCTTTGACTTTAATTTGACCTAGTTTCTTCACAATAGTCAATCAATTTAATTTATTCATTGCCATGTTACAATATTAAGAAGTATTAACAGAATATACATAATATTAGTTTATGCTACCAATCCAAAATCTTACAGGAAACATCTTTGAAAAGATTTGATAACTAAGTAAGTTTGGGTTACAAGTATACAACTTATTCTTGATGACTTCAATTGCACCTTATCATCTCAAAAAAAGTAAAGTGGATAAGGACTAAAGCACAACAATGTGAATTTTATAAATTTCTTACAGGGATAACATATCAAAATTTATACCTTTTTTCTATTCTTTCCTATGTCTGTTATATATATATATATATATATAATCTTGTTTCCTTTAAATTTTCATTGACAACTAAAAACATATTCTTTTCAAATATCTACTTCTAAAGAGTATAGTCTTTAGTAGATTCATTATTTAGACTAATTACTTTTATTTTAACATAAACATCTAAAATTAATCTTATTTATTTAGAGAAATACTATTGAAAGGAAATTAATATAACCAGCACTTAAGTTTGACTTACTGTTAATTATCCTTGCAGGTTCTAGTGTAGCAGAACTCATTTATTTATAGCATCTTAATACAGAGTACACCTCTTGGCTTTTCTCGGTGGTCGGAAAGCACAACGGGACTCAAAGCTGGTAATGGGTATGTAAGTAAAGATTTGTTTCTGCTCAGATTTTAGAAAGAAGGTTTTCTGATGTCGGACGTGGCCTGCATTTAGCTTGCAAACGTTTAGCCTTTGAAATGGTGGCAGTAGTTCTCTCTCTCATGTCTTCCTTCTCTTCACAAACTTTGTCCCATTCAAAACACTGAATCAGTGACCCTAATTCTAAGGCAATCATCTTCATTGACAACCCATCTCCCGGACACCTCCTCCTCCCAGACCCAAATGGCATAAACCTGAATCCATCTCTCACCCCCTCTACTCCTTGGAACCTCCCTGGCATGAACTTTTCAGGATCATTCCACAGAGTCGGGTCATTTTCTATGCCCCAGAGATTCACAATCAGCATCGTACCTCGAGGAACGCGGAAGCCTCCCACTGTGCAATCTTCAGAGGACTCGTGTGGTACTCCTAATGGAAGTGGAGAGTACATTCGCAAGGTCTCTTGGACGACGTTATTAAGGTAAGGGAGCTGAGCGATGTCGGATTCATCAATCAAACGGTTGTGTCCTATTTGATCGTCGATTTCCTTTTGTGCCTTCTTCAAAATTTCTGGGTGGTCAAGCAAAAGTGCAAGTGCCCACTCCATTGTACTGACCGAAGGCTCTGTTGCTCCAACTAATAAGACCTGTCATAGGAAAACATAAACTAATACACAAACTTGGCGGAAGGAGTTTTCTCATGAATAAGAATGACTACCAAACTGTATGGAAGTAGATGAAGATAATTATTCTCTTCAACTTTATCTGTTAACTACATGTTTTGTCCTTAGCAGATGCAATCACTGGTTTTACCAATTTTGTTGTCGAAATAGAAAATTCTTATCACCAATTTTGGCATCTATCTTCAATATGTAATAGTTTTCTTAAATTATATAAAGCTATATATCTTTTAACTTCTATTTTCTTTTTGTTTTAAAAAAAGGAAGAAAGTCTTACAATCATTAGGCCTCTGATGATCTCATCGGTATAGTATTCAGGTTCCCTTTCTTGCAGAGACAGCAGAACCTCAATCATATTCTTCTTTTCCTCAGACAAAGAATAACTTCCACTTCTCAACCCCTTCCTTTGTGCTTCAATCAGACTCTGCATGAATTCGTCTCTCCTCTTATGCAACTCTGTCATCTCCTTCTCTTTTCGACGTTCTGCCCACCGCATAAACGGCAAGTAGTCACTAATGTACGGCAGACCACTCAGTCTGGTAGTCTCTGCAACAATCTGCTGAAACTTTTTCACTTCCTTCAAATCTGCTCCATTTTCACCAAAATACCGTTTCCCAGCGATCATTCTCATCATTATATTCAGTGTTAGCTCAAAGAAGACCGTCCTCATCTCAACTGCTTCATTTTGTTGATTTGCAAGTCTACGTATGGTTGACTTGATCTCCTCGGCGCGAATACTCGACAGCATTTGTAGGCGGTTGGCAGACAATACCTCGATGGATGAGATTCTCCTGAGGTTTCTCCAGTGGTCACTGTATGACGCCCAGGCCATGGTTGTGTAGTTGTAGCCCAAGTGCTTTCCTACGGTGAATCGAGGCCTGTTGGCGAAAACCATGTCGTTCTTGGTTAAGCATTCTTCAGCCAGTGAAGGCGACGAGACAACAAGAACTGGACGAGACCCAAATCGAAAGAAGAGTAGAGGGCCATGGGAATAGGAGAGCCGGGCGAGAGCTCGATGAAGGGGCGTTTTGAGGAGGTATAGGTGACCGATTATGGGTAACGAAGGATATGGATTTGGTGGAAGATTTTGGAGCTTGTGAAGAAAGTGGCCAGTGAAGATGTAGAGAAGCAAGAAACCTGCGAAGTACAGGAACATATCTGCAGCCATTGAAAATTCTTCCGATCTAGGTTCTTGCACAGTACACCAACAATTCAGGGTTAATTATATCAACCATGAAACTCCACTTGCTATGATTTCCATTTGATTATTCCTTTTCCCAGTCATCACAGTAGAAATTAATCAGACCCTTCTCATATTGACCATCAGACAGACAGTTTAGAGTAAAAATGGCACCGAACAAGGACTTATCTTTGCATCGGATAGCGACTGAATTGTAAATAATTGAGGATGGTGAAGAAAAGGTTGGAACTGGAAAATGTATTTAGGATAATATAGAAGACTTTATGAACTAACTTTAGACCGAATGCCACGAGAAAGGAAATTTAATATGATTAATTAAATTATATTAAAATTTGAAATCAAAATTTAGCTAATTTTATTTTTTCTTTTTGAGCAAAACAATATTATTAATTAGAATAGATTAAAATTAAATAAAATATATTAAAATTTGATGTAAAAATTGTAATAAATTTTATTTTTTAATATAATTAATTAGAATATATTAACATTAAATATAATTAATTAAAATATATTAAAATTAAAATATATTTTCCAAATTTTCAACAAATCGACCACTGCGACACCGATAATGATCATTTTTGGTCCTACCCGATCGTCACAGTTGCTTGTGAACCAACCCCCTTAATCCAGTGTGACTGGCCCCACTAGTCCAAAGTCAAGAAACAGATGCTTTGATTGCGGTCATCTTACGCTATATCTTCCGAACAAAGAAAATTGATACGGGAAAAGACATTTATATCAACTTATTACAATAAACCTATTCCACCAAAGCACAGATGTTTGGAGTAATTGCTTTTTGTCCTGTTATCATTTTTTCAACAATCTGTCTTTTATATCACATAAATATATCTACGGTTCCACATTACTAAGCCAACCTGATTGATCGTCCAGAACAAAGCGGAGGCGGAAAAGGGGAAGGGAAATGAAACCGATCTTGTGTTTTGGTTTCTTATTTTTTCATCATCCAATTCACCTTAAGTTTATTCGCATGTCAACTAAGCCCTATATGCAGTTGTTTAAAATTTAAAGTGTTAAAAATTTAAAATTCAGTTAAGGAAAAACCTGAACTGAAGTTGAAAACTAGGTTTACGTCTGTGAAAGTTCGTCGCGGCAAACTTTTGGAAATTCGCCAAAGCAAACTTGAAGACTAGTAGGATTTCTTTCAGGTAAAGTTTTCCACGGAAAACTCTGGGTTTTGCCGCAACGAACTTGTGAAATTGTCGTGAGAATTCCTTTCTGGAGGAGTTCACCGCAGTGAACTTTTCTCTACACTAAACATAGTTCAGTATTTTTATCATATCTTTTTCTGTGGTTATCCAAATAGACTGATTCTTGATTTGGAGTAAACTAGAGACATAAGGATACAAATGATATGTAGAAATTAAATTCTGAATCGGATTCAAAGAATTTCAATTTTTGGGTGGAAGTTGAGCATAGGGTACTGTCTTAGAATAAAAGCAGTCCGAAAATATTTGGAGTATAAATTTTACAATACTGAACCAAATTGAATGATTTTGGTGTCAATAGAAACATAACACATAGAGGAACACATTTCTAGAAGCAAGTATGACCAAATTACATCAGTTTCACTTTCTAATTGAATGTGAACAATAGACCTGAAAGTCACTTGGAAAACAATTATGAAGTGATTCAATGAGAATGAAATGTGATTTTAATAGTTTTAGTGAGGCATAAACCTAAGTATAAATTATATTTAGATGAGTTTTGATATGGGAAGGATTTTGTGATAAAATTGATGAAATGATACCCGAGATTTTCATGAGCATGCATTGTATATAATTCATTTCATACATGTGCATTACTGAACACTTATAATTGTGAAAATTGTGATATATGTGTATGTAATTTGATTTAGAGGAGCAATTGAAATGTTAACCTCCAGAGGTTGACGGCAATTCCAGGCTTTAGCTTCGGGAGTAATTTGTGAGTATACCTAAATTGTCTCATTTTATTGTTTGTTTTATTTGAATTTTGTATTAATTGACTATTAGATGATATTATGAATGTGATTGATTGTGTTGGTTTCTGGACAGGGGGTCCGATGATTGTGATGCTTGGTTGATATTGAAGTGTTGTTTGTATGTGAATGAGATGAACTAAGTGTACATAATTTGATGATAAATGTGTTTTGAATGAGCATTTACATGTAAGTAAAGATATGATTCTCAACTTTAATATTGAATGCCGGACTAAGGTCCGATGATATATGAATGTGAGTGAATAGGAATATGTAAATGTCAGTGATGCATTCCATGTCATGAATGCATGAAACATAATGGTAGTTGTGACCAGAGTAGCCACCGATCAAAGCTTAAAGCTCAAAGTGTGAAAACAGCCTCGAGCTCAGAAAGTGATTCAGAGCCTCAGGCTCAACGTTTATTGAGCTCTATATGGGACAGTTATCAATGAGCCCTATACGGGACGGTTATCAATGAGCCCTATATGAGACAGTTTAGGCACTCGGTCACAACAAAGTAATAAATAGAAAATGGATCTCATGTGCACCGCATATGCATAATATGAATGATTAAATTGCATTGAATGTAAAATGTGAATTGATGTGAATGTGAATTATGTGTTATGTGACTCGGTGAGTCATCGATGATGGTCACCCATTGAGTTCACAAAACTCACCCAAAATTTGTAAATATTTTTTAAGATCGGAAGAATACTTCATTAGGCAAACAGGAGTACACCTACAGCATACGAGTAAGGGATAGAGGTCGGGATCAGTTCGTGTTTACATTCTTATTTCTTATTTTTATATCAAATTGTGTTTTTTGTAATGATTGTATCATGTGTATGTAAATAATTCTGTTCTGTAACAACTTTCCAAATTGGAAATATTAGTAAATGATTTTGAAGTGTAATGATATCATGTTTATAAGTGTTTTACCTTTGTAATGGGCTCAAGTGGAAAGTGAAATTTTGATGATTTGTGTAATGGTTTTAATGCTATAAATGAAAATGTTATGAAATAAAGTGGGCCCTATTTGACGATTGACTTCCGCATATGTTGATGTATTTATAAAAAAAATTATATTGAGTTTTGACTAATTGAGTGTTCTAGCACGCCACCCTCGCGAGGCATGGACTCGAATATCACGCAAGATATCAAGTACGTATGTTGCGGGAGTGGGGTGATACAAGATGACTTGATAGTTAAACCTTCCTTAGAGATATTACAAGACGGTGTAAAGAAATGGTCCTCTACATTGGTGAGATAGTTCTTTGAAAAAAGAATTTCCTTTGCACAAATGGAAGTATGAGCTGTAAGGAATTGTGAGAAGTATAGTAAAGAAAGGACCTTGCATAATGAGGTGGAAATTTTCATGTTCAGATTTAATTGTAAAGCAAGTTGCCTTAAAGTCCTAGAACTACTAAAGTTAGAATAGTTTTCTCATACTTTTTAGCTTTAAATTTTTACTAAAATTATCATTGACATTTAGCTTGATGGGGTTCAATTATATACTGTTACGATATTTACTATGTCCTATTATTTTAATTTTGACATTTTGTATTATTGAATATTTAGATAATAACAAAAATATAAATCAAGAAGTCTTACTTGAATTGGCTTCTTGGATAGAGTTGTTGCGCAAATAGAACTCTAACTTTGATTCAAAAACTCTATGGATAATCTTCTAATTGAGAAAGAATCCCATCTTGGATAGAAGTCTATCTTGAGAGGGGGTGTGATATATCACGTATGTTTGAAGACTCATCGGTGAAGTGGGAAAAATGCATGATTGATTTTGAGTGAACTATGTGGCAGTAGTGCAGAGTGTGAAATTAGAAGAGCATATACGTGTGTGTCGCCAACGGTGTTTTTATCTTTTGGATGTTAGTGTGGGACTCTAGCATTTTTCCTATCTTTGGTTTGCTGCACGATTGCCGAGATTTTGGCTGGGAGCTTTTAGCTTTAAGATTTTTAAGTTGAATGGGTTCTTATTGATTCACGCAACATATGTTGATGGTTGTCTCTTCTTGAAATACATTGGTGCTGATTTCACATTGTTAATTAATCCATCTTCTTGCTACGATTTCTGTTGATTGGGTGACATAAATAGGTTGAATAACTGTTGATGGCCAGCTGCATTCTTTCCTATTGTTGAACAACAATTGAGGGTAGTCTTAGCTCTATTGGATTAACATTTCTATGATGAAACTGTTGTTGATTTGAGACGTTTTGTGATTGTTGTGTGTGGGAAGTTTCAGTGACTATATTGAAGATTCATAGCAACATTCTTGGTAGACAACTTCTTGTTCTTTTGTTGATGAAACGACGTGATTAGAGAAGTTGCTTTTTATCTCAAGTGTTGTCTTTGTTTATATTGAGTTGCTAGTTTAATCATTTGATTGATTTATTTACTGTTCTTCTTTCATAAGATTGTTAACAAAAATCCTCTATTGAGGTTAGTACAAGGCGGTCGTATTATTGGGTGTAAAATTACTTTTATGGGAAGTGAGGTTGAGAAATAGTGTTAAGGGTTAAATGATGTTGGCTCAGTAAAGCCTTGGGAAATCTATTGTACTTCGATAAAAGTATTAAGCTAGGTGAGGGCCCTGCAGATGTAGGCAAGGTGTGCTGAACTACTACTCCCTATGACTACGGTAAAATTGGAAAGTTTGCAAAACTACTATTCCCTACGATTTTCAATTGGTATCAGAGCGAGGTCACCTATTCAGAACTTGGTAGCAAGTTGTGCAAATATGAGTTTGGTGAACATGGCTACAAAAGAGGGTGCATCAATCACCAAACCACGACTATTGGATGACCCTAACTATCCTACAAGGAAATCGTAGATGAGAGTCTTCATCCAAGCTCAGGATACAAAAGCTTGACATTTGGTAGTACATAGATGGATGCATCCGATGATTATGATACAATTCTTAGGTTGCAATAGGAACCATAATTGACTTTTTCCTCTATGAGTGAGACCATTTTAAATTAAATTCTAAATTTCATACTTTTCTTCAATTGTAGACCTCTCTCTCTAGTTCGTAACAAATCAACAATCACCTCAATCGGAGGTCTACACCACAAGTTACGCCCCATAAACTAAAATACTTCACTTAAGAATTTTGCTCTTCGCCACGGCCTAAGATCCCTTGCCGCGACGTACAAAGGGTCACTCGCCGCGGCGACATCCACGTTCGTCGTGGCGAAGACAGGCAGGCTCGTCGCGACGCCTCCCTAAGCTCGTCGCGACGAGGACCTAACCGCTCGTCGCGACGAGATTTATTTACTCGTCGCGGCGAGGCCTCTTCCATTCGTCGCGACGTGCGGGCCTCCTTCGTCTTCTCCGATCGACTTACACCTCCTTCGTCTTCTCCGATCGACTTACACCGTTTCTCTCACTAAAAACCAGTATTAATCACCCTCAACTACCCATTCTTTACACAATAAATACCATAAATGCATCAAACAACAATAAATAACAACATTAAACCATCAAACTTACCAAATCAAGCCCTTAAATCCTCAAACCGTAAAATCTTCGGAAATCACCTCCAACCTCTAACAACCGTGGTAATCTCCCATAGCCACACCAAACATCAACATCTCTAAGATTTCTAGCTGATCTTCAACCACTATGAAAGAGAAACAAGCAAGGATCTCTAAGGGGGAAAGATCGAGATCACCAACAAGAAGAAGAAGAATCGTGCCCTAGGGTGAAAGAGAAGATGGCTTTTTGAAATATTCAAACCCTAAGGTATATATATAAAGGTTGATTTTGATCTAAAGCCCATAAGACTTAAGTCCTCAAATTCTTTTAAATTTCAGTCTCTAAATTCCAATAGCTCAACATTTTATTCCTAACAGCATAAATCTAATTTTCCATTGCCATTGGACAATTATTTCGGTACCATACGGTCGATCGGTCTGTCACTCAAAATTTTCCGGTCTGGACATTTTCTCCCAAATTTCCAGAAAATTTCCTATAGGCCACTATCAACTGCCAATTACTCTGAAACTATTCTAAATCAATTATTCAAACCCAATTATTCCTAATTCCTCAATCAAATCACAATCCAATCAATTCATGTTCACAATTAAATGCTGGAAAAATCATGAATGCACGTACCTATAAATGCATATGTACGAAACTCATTCCTCTATAATTAGAGGCCAATAACTTGCTCAATCAGTAATATGAAATAAAAATCCTAACCCGTCCCAAATTACCAAAATGACCTTCCTATTAGTAACGGGATGTTACACTATGGGTCAAATGCCACAGGCTTCTGGTTCGGCCCCAGTTAAGAAGGGGAGACAGTTTGACAAGTTGAGGAAGTAT
>JAOTIZ010000006.1:4965879-4980264 GCA_027123425.1 Erythroxylum panamense | reverse complement strand
ATTTAAAGATGCACATGTATCAATGAAAATGTGTACAATGCATGTTCGTGACATTCCCGGTATCATTCCATAAATCACACTGTAAAAAATGTTTCCCCTATGTCCAAAGAAGCCATAGACACTAACATCGCTCAATTCGGACATCAAAAGGTCCAAAAATCGCTACCCGATCCTCTCACTTTAACCTAACTAATTTTCGTCAATTTTGCCTTTAAAAAATCCCACTTTCACATAGAAATGAAATTAAATGATTCACAAATCCGATGCCTCGAGAATCAGGGCAATCGGAGGTCGGATGGACAAGTTACATGTCCTAGTCGATTAGGCGGAGGATTCTAAGTCGACTTACCCTCCTATGCATGTGTAAGTCGACTTACCTGAGACTAAAAGTCGACTTACACTACTGTGCATGTGTTAGTCGACTTACACTACTAAAATGACAGATCTGCACAACTTTCTCCAACATACCAACTTCCATATGACATAACTCCCTACTCCGAACTCCAAATTAGACAACTTGGTGTCTATTTTATAGATAAAATAGAGCTCTACAAGTTTCATGAAGGACAAAAAAACTAATCTCACCTCTAAGGGTGTCAAAAATACACTCGAAGTTACTGCCTTCACAATGCTTCTCAAAACAGTGCAACATTTTATAAAATCCATAACTTCTCATCCCCTTTTCTAAAAATTACAAGATTTATGCTAAAAGAAATATCAGAATGTGACCTACAACTTTCATTAACAACATGAAATCAAAATTAAATATCTAAGTATGTCAAACAATTCAATGAACTATTCTGCCCACTGAAATCACCTTAACTGAACAACAATTTTATAAAAAGAATAACTCCTTGTACAAATGTAAAAAATTTGCATACTTTATACCCATGAAAAGCTCAAACAGAATAATACACTTCTTATGAAGGGCTTAATAGCGAATTCCGTCTCTAACAAACTCAAAACTATCATGCAAGTGGCTGCCCTGATAACTAGTCAATGACCTAACTTAAGTCCAATATTTGAAAATTCATAACTCCCATTTTTGATATCCAAAAATAATATAGTATATCTCATTTTCAAGATAATTGCTTCCTATACAAATTTCTAGAAGATCACTTGAACCAATTCAAATCACAGAAATCTCTAAATTTGCTTCCAATCACAATACTCAGAAAACCTACACTTATAGCTAGGTTTCACCCAAAATGCACATAACAAGTCAATAGTTAACAATTCATAACTCCCAACGTACATATCAAAAAATTACAAAATCAGTGGAAATGGAAAGCTAATAAGATAGGCTTCAACTTTAATTCAGACCATTTTCACCAATTCCTCCTAACTCAATCTAGAAAACTCGTCAAATTTTAGGTCATCAAATTCAGTTACTGTTCACACAACCAGTATAGTTCGCTTTCAAGGCTGAAATTCAACCCCTTCAAGTTACAATTAGGCAACACTTATTTCAAAAGAAATTGAAGCCAAACATCTAAAGTTTAGTTTAGAACAAACCTCACCTCATTTGCTTAACCACACAATTAGTTGTGACAAAAACATGAAACCATGATCAATTTGCATTTTCCAGCTTTGCTCCTAAACTTATATTCTATCACTTCCAGTGCCAAATACACATCAACAAGCATCCAATTGAGACAAGAAATCAGCCACTAGATCATCAATACTTTCACTTATACCAATAGCCACAATTTGGCAGCACCTTTCCAGTCAATAATAGTCATCAAAAATCACTCCAAAATCAAGCTAAAATCAACTTAAAAACACATGATTCATGCTAACTTCATCAAGTCATACACAAACATAACCTTATACCCAACAACTCAAACTATAGATTTCATGAAATCAAGACATCATAACACATATTTAATAAACAATAGTTCCCAATTAATGCATCAAACTACTAAAACATAATTAATTTCTTACCTACTTTAAAGCTTCCACTCCAACTCTTCAATTCTTTAATTAATACTCCAACTATTATCCTCTCTCTCCTTCACACCATCATAGTAAGGAAGTAGGAGGTTTAAGCTTGTAAGGAAAGCACTTAATCGAAAAATTTATGAAGAGGAAGAAGAGGAGAGTTTTCGGTGGAGGAGAACTACACAAAAGCAAGGGAACTCTTTTATTTGTTGTAAATGGATTGAAAGTGCCATGGGTGAATGGAAGAAATAAAGCAAGTAAATCATCTTTTCATTCCTTCCACTAGAAGAATCAAGAACACTAGCAACCATTCAATGCAAGTGATATGTGTCAATTTGACACTAGTCCAAGTTAAGAAAGAAAATGACAAAACTAATTAATGGTCTTTGATAAAACAATAATCCAAATAAAAATATCACATTTTCAAACCATTTTCAAGGGTCTCATAATCGGTCCCAATAGAAAATATCCAATAATCTAGTACTATTTGGCTGAATTTACTGTACCGAAAACTAGTCGGTTCGCCCCTTAGCGGTTTTTTCGGTCCGAAAATTTTTTCCGAAAAAATCCCGAAAAATTCCAAAAATTCACTTAAAATATAAAGCACACAAAGACTCACTCCAAATAATTTTTCAAATACAATTACCACGTAATTCGCAACCACATTCCATTTAGGCACAAATATCGGAAAATGTCATGAATGCTTGTACAGTCAAGTTCATGTGCAATTTCACTATACACGTGCAATGGTATGCATAAATATTGCAACCAAATACTAAACACTCTCGGCCATTTACAAATTACTATTTTACCCTTCCCAGTGGGGGTGGGATGTTACATCTTGCCATTAGTATTTATTTGCTTAAAGAGTTACAGATAATTGATGTACAATGTCTCCATTTCCAGTTTTTGCTCTTGAATCCTGTTGATTCTCTCAATTAATTTGGAAGGTCTACGAGAATCAATCATAAGCTTCTTTAATGCTTGCTTACAACAAATCTAGTGTTCAGATGATGTTATATTATTTACGTGTTCTCTCACAGTAACGTCACAGCTCTGTCACACAAACATCGCAGCTTTTTGTAAGGGAGATCGTTTACGTAGAATAAGGAGGAAGATACACACAGAGAGAGAAGAGAAAAGATTATAAAATCATTCATTCCTTGCTTGTCCTTCATATTCTGTTACAACGTACATATCTACGCTACTTAAAACATTCCAGACTATATCACATGGGTGTGATGGGTGACTGTTGTTTTAAACGCAACGTTTAGCATATTTAAACTTATCTCCTACGACACCGTCTCCCTCATCTTCTACCAGCGTTCATGCATTCTTGTTGTCATGACATCCCCTGCGTCTTCAAGAACCACCTTGTCCATCAGATTAACATCTGGATACCTCTTCTGTAATTCATACAACATCTCCCACATCGCATCTCCTCTCGCTTCTCCTTGCCATTGTACAAGTATCTGCGTGACAACCCGATTATGTTTCTTGACCATCCTTCGTCCCCAAATGGCTACTGGGATCCTTTCCACATCTTACATTGTAGTGGGTAACTAACTAGATATGGGTGTGCCTTCTGAAACAGAACTGCGCAATTGAGACATATGGAAAGTTGGATGAATGGATACTCCCTTCGGAAATCCCAATGTATATGCTACCTTGTTCACTTTCTTCACAATAGGGAAGGTTCCATAATAAAGAGGAGCTAGTTTTTGGTTAACCCATCGTTGAACTAAGTGTTGTCTGTAGGGTTGGAGCTTCACAAATACCCACTGTCCTTCTTCAAATTCCCTGTCCGAACGTTTCTTATCAACCTGTAACTTCATCCTCTGCTTTGATCTGTTTAGGTGAAATTTAACAATTTGTAACATTGCCTCCCTCTCCTAGAACAATTGATCCATTCCCGCACCCTTGGAATCTCTGACCATATATGGTACATACAAAGGTGGTGGATACCCGTAAAGGACCTCGAAGGGGGTCATGTCTATGGCTGAATGGTACGAAGTGTTATACCACCATTCAGCCATGGTTAGCCACCTCGTCCACTTTTGGGGTGCATCACAACAAAAGCATCTCAGATATATTTCAAATGTTTTATTCACTGCCTCTGACTGCCCATCAGTCTGTAAATGATACGCAGTTGAAGGGTATAACCTTACATTCTGTAACTGGAACATCTCCCGCCAGAATTTGCTTAAAAACAGGGGATCCCTATAAGTACTAATTCGCTCAGGCATGCAATGTAGTTTAAATACATAATCTATGAGGACCTACACCACATCCAGAGCTGTATAAGGATGTTTGATTGCCACAAAGTGCACGTACTTACTGAACCTATCCACAACTACAAAGATTGATGACTTCTCGTGAGAAGGTGGCAACCCTTCTATGAAGTCCATTATGAATTCCTTCCAACACCCCTAAGACACTTGTAAGGGTTATAATAGCCCTGGTGAAGCTACATGATCATACTTATTCCTTTGACAAACCATGCAGCTTTTGATATGCTTTCTGACATCCTTCGCCAAATGCTTCCAATGGAAGAAACTCTGAACTAGTTTAATAGTTGTTGTCACCCCCGAATGCCCCCCTTCTGGTCATGCGCCAATTTTATTATTTTCTCCCTAAGACCTTTGTCACTGCTCACTACAATTCTACCCTTCCATTTTAACATCCCATGTTTCCATTCGTAATTTTCCATAGGAGTCTCGGCAGTTTCCAGCCTCCTGATAAGATCTTTGATCGTCTTATCCTCTACTCCCATCCTTCTCAAATGTCATCCAACATGGTTGCTTGGATTTGTGATACAACCATTGTAAGCAATTGAAAGTTGAAGATTCGTCATAGTGCATCTGCAACCAAATTCTCCTTTCCATTTTTGTAGGTAACCTCAAAATCGTACCTAATTAGTTTTGGTTACCAGTTTTTGTTGGAAGGGTGAGGAAATCCTTTGCTCCAAAAGGTAGTTCAAGCTACGGTGATCAGTTTGTACGCGTAAGGACCTACCACTCAAATAATGGTGCCACTATTTTACTGCTTTGATTATGGCCAAGAATTCTTTTTCATATGTCGACAATCCATGGTGTTTAGGAGCCAACGCCTTGCTCATATATGCTATGGGTCTACTTTCTTGTTGCAAGACAGCTCCAATCCTTTTGTCACAAGCATCGACCTCAATCACAAATATTTTAGAAAAGTCAGGTAACACCAATATCGGAGATGTCGTCAACCTTTCCTTTAATTATTCGAACGTCTCTTGTTGTTCCTCCTTCCATTCCCAACTCCCAGCTTCATATTTCTTGAACATAGCATTGAGTGGTTTCGCCAATACCCCATAATGTTTGATGAATCTTCTATAATAGCCTATCAGCCCTAGGAACCCTTGAAGCTCCTTCAACATACGAGGTTGGGGCCACCGTTGAATCGTCTCTATTTTTTAGTGTCTGTAGCTACACCTTTCTCAGAGATTGAATGTCCCAAGTAATCGACCTGTCTCCCCCAAATTTGCATTTACTGCCCCTCAAAAATAATTGTTGTTGTTGCAACACCTCCAAAACTAGCCGAAGGTGCTTCGGATGTTGCTGGAAGTCGGAGTTGTACACAAGTAGATCATCAAAAAAGACAAGCAAAAATTGTTGAAGCAAGGGTTTAAATACTTCATTCATGAGATTCTGGAATGTTGAGGGCACGTTTGTAAAGCTGAATGGCATCACCAAGAACTCAAATTGTCCCTCGTGAGTTCTGAAGGCAGTTTTCGGTATATCCTCTTCCTTCATCCTTATTTGATGGTATCCCAACTGTAGGTACAACTTCCAGTATCAGCTAGAACCTTTCAATTCTTCAAACAATTCCTCTATGAGTGGGATCAGGAATTTACTCTTGACCGTATGCTTGTTTAATTCCTTATAGTCGATGCACATCCTCCAAGAGTGATCTTTCTTCCTCGCTAGAATTACCGATGACGCGTAGGGGCTAATGCTCTTCCTTTTGAACCCTTGTTTTGTCAATTCTTACACGAACTTCTCTATCGCATCCTTCTGTTTCCCCAAATAGCGATATGGTCTGACGTTGATGGACTCCACTCAGGGTTTGAGGTGTATTGCACGATCGCATGCTCTATTCAATGGCAGTCTCTTTGGTTATAAGAAAATCTCTCCATACTCGGCTAACAGTCCTTCCAATTCAACTCAATTCTACACATCTTCGTTTTTTTCCAACCTTTGCATTTGGAGTTCTATTGGATCTGTCAATCTCAACATCAGTAACATACCTTGGCTGGGGTTTTGGATTGCTCTATGGAAGTGCTTGCCTGATACTTCTTTGGTCGACATTTCCATTTTCCCCATTAGCTTCACTGTCTTTCCTTCCCATTGGAACTCCATTGTTCGCTCCTTGAAGTTACACAATACATCATTCAACGTAATCAACCACTGAACTCCCAGCACCATATCACAACCACCCAATTTGATGATCAAAGCTTCAGTCACAAATTGCACTCCTTGCATTTTCCATACAAAGTTTCTATATACCTGCTTACATTCCTATAATCCTCCTCCCACAGTAATGCTTATGGGTTTGATGTTGTCTACCTCCACCTTCTCCTTCTGTATCACTCCTTCATCCAAAAAATTGTGCGTACTTCTTTTGTCTACCAATATGTGGAGAAGTCTTTTTCGGTGACTTCCCACGACTCGTAATTGTTTATAATCTGTTTGATCCTTTAGATCCCATATGGCCTCTAGTGAGACATTAGGATTGAGGGGAGCTCTACCTTCTGGTTCTTCGTTCTCCATGTCCTCTTCTTCCTGCTCCTTATCCTCCACCATATAGAGTTGGAATTGTCTCTTCCAACATCGATGGCCCTGAGTATACTTTTCGTTGCACCAAAAACACAGACCCTTGGCTCTTTTCTCATCAAACTCCTTGCTGTTGGATGTCCAACTACTATGTGGGTCCTTGTAGGCAATATTTCTACTGCCTTAACTTGCTAGGGTAGGTAACAATCCCGCCTCCGGCTGCTGTTTTGGAAGACATGTAGTGGGGTTGTTTCCCTTGAAGTGGCTGGATCCTCCTCCCTCTAGACTTCCTATTCGGCCGCCCTTGCTAAAGGACATTGGAACACTGGCTGCCATGATCATCTCTTATTTTCGTGCCCACGTTTACACTTGGTGTAAAGTTTGTGGATCCATCATTTTGATCGTTAATCCCAGCTCTTGTTTCAGCCCCTTAAGGAAAAATCCTACTAAGTATTCCTCAGGCAAGCTAAGTTTATTAGAGTAGTGATCAAACAAAGCGCAGTATTCCAACACCGATCCTTCTTGTTGAAGCTCCTTTAAATTGCCTATTGGATCCTCAAAAATATTCTCATCAAAACGTTGTCGAACCAGAGAAATAAACTCCTCCCATTTCATTTTCGTTGCTCTCCTTTCAATTTCGAATCGTCAGCTTCATCTCCTCAGGTGAAGAGAAGCGAGTCTTATCTTCATCTCCTCAGGTGTGTGCTCCAATGTAAAAAATTGGTCACATCGATAGCTCCAGCTCCTCACCCTAGTGTCGTCAAATGTTAGAAATTCTGTCTTAGTAGCCCCCATCAATATCGTGCCTCGTCCTCCATCGCCTACACTTCTTTCCAAAGTTTCTGACCCTTTTTTTATCCATCTTTTGCATGAGCTATTGAAACATGTCTTTGATTTCACTAATTTCTTTTTCGTGGCAAGACTGAGCCTCCATCATACTTTTAATACTTTCTTCCAATCTGTGAGCGTCGGCTCCTCGCGTACTCTCTACCATTTCTGATCCAAGGAATGTAAGCTCTGATACTAGATGTTATATTATTTACGCCTTCTCTCACAGTAATGTCACAACTCTCTCACACAAACGTCACACCTCCTTGTAAGGAAGATCATTTACGCAGAATAAGGGGGAAGCAGAGAGAGAAGAGAGAAGAAAATATTACAAAATCATTCATTCCTTGCTTGTCCTTCATGTTCTGTTACAACATATATATCTATGCTACCTAGAACCTTCCAGACTATATCACGTGACTCTGATGGGTGGTCGTTGCTTCAAACGCAATGTTTAGCTTATTTAAACTTATCTCCTATGACACCGTCTCTCTCATCTTATACCAACATTCATGCATTCATGTTGTCGTCATAGATGAATTGAACAACTGAGCTCTATAGTTACAATTGTTTACTTTTCTGAAAGGATTACCATCCCATTCCCATTTCTTTTACTTTACGAAAAGTGCTTTTAAATTCAGGATTCTTTCTACGTTCATATGTTTTCTGACTCTTTATTTAACTGCGAGGTTGATCAGGCTCTCAAAAATGCATCGCCTTCTAAAAGTGGTTCTTAACTTTTAATATCCTTTTTTTCTTTAATCACAACACTAAAGCCAGGCAAGAGTATAGACGGGTTGAGCCATTTATCATCTCAATTCTAACTCAACTTAGGATCGCTGAAATTTTTTACAACTCTTCGTATCCACTTAAGCCTAACAATTCATCCAAGTATAAACTATGGACTTGTTGGATTTGAACAATTCGATCTATATTAAATTTTTTGGCAATTCAGATAATAACATTAATAAGAAAAATGAAAAATACATGTCCAATACAATAATCCTCGATAGAGAGGTCGAACACTGTCAAGATTACTGCAAAAAGTACTAAATAGAATAAACTGAAGAAAAAACAACTTGCAATAATTCCTACATAAGGACCGAAGCAATGCTCAAAAAGTCGCCAAGTTAAAGATCTTCAAAAATTCCTAATCGAACATATTTCCTTGGCATTATAATAATATGCCTCAAGGAGAAGTGAAGATGATAGAGCCTTATTTTTGAAACACCTATCGTTTTAATCAAACCAGATTAATCAAATCAAGCTATTAAACAAGAGTTTGTGAAAGAAGGGATCACAATTTATAGAAATATAAATTTTCAAACCAACTTAGGGTATTAATCAATTGTTATTAGAAGAAAAGAGAATTCCTATCATGTCTGCTACTGATCGACAATACTCGAACTTGGCCTTTGGTAGAATATTGGTTAACATGTCTGATTCATTTTCATCAGTATAGATATTTTATAAATGTAATTGATTTGTCTCCATCATATCTCTGATCTAGTGATATCTCATACTAATGTGTTTTGATCGTAAGTAAAAAGAGACATTCTTACCAAGGTGAATAGTGCTTTGACTGTCACAAAATAGTTTATACTATTCTTGCTTGATATCAAGTTCATTAAAGAACTTCTTCATCCATAGCAACTCCTTACAGGTTTTCATTGTTGCAATAAACTTCACTTCAGTTGTGGAAAGTGCAACACACTTCTGTAACTTTGACTGCCATGCCACAACTCCCCCTACAAAAGTAATCAAGTAACCTGATGTAGACTTTCTCGAGTTAACTTCTCCAGCCATATATGTATCTGTGTAACTAGCTAACACAGGTTCTGCTCTTCCAAAACATAAGCATATTTTGGATGACCCTCGAAAATACTTGAGAATCCACTTGACTGCAGCCCAATGTTCCTTTCCAAGATTAAAAAGGAAATAACTCACAATTCTAATTGTGTGAGCAATATCTAGCCGTGTACAGACCATGACGTACATCAAACTTCCAACTGTTGAAACATATGGAATTTTGGACATTTCTTCCTTCTCTTCGTCTGTAGAAGGGCACTCTCTAGAACTCAATCTAAAGTGATTAGCGAAAGGAAAATAAACTGCTTTAGCTTTATCCAGTTTGAATCTCTGAAGTACTTTATCAATGTACTTCTCTTATGACAACCATAGTTTCTTGGCGCTTCTGTCTCTAATAATTTACATGCCAAAAATCTGCTTTGCTAATCCCAAGTCTTTCATAGCAAAAGACTTATCCAGTTATTTCTTCAGATTGTTGATTCTAGAGACATTCTTACCAATAATCAGCATATCATCCACATGGAGCAATAAAATAATAAAATTATCATCAGAGAATTTCTTCACAAATACACAGTGATCTGAAGTAATCTTCTTGTAGCCTTACTCCCCTATAACGGGCTCGAACTTCTTATACCACTGTCTTGGTGCCTATTTTAGACCATATAAACCCTTCTTTAGTTTACAAACATAGTCTTCTTTCCCCTCTTTTACGAAGCCCTCTTACTGCTCCATATATATCTCTTCTTCCAAATCCCCATGTAGGAAGGCAATTTTGATATCCAATTGTTTAGCCTCCAGATTAAAACTTGCAGTTAGCCCTAGCACTGTATGTATGGATGTCATTTTCACCACCGGTGAAAATATATTTTCAAAGTCAATACCCTTCTTTTGGTTGAATCCTTTGACCACTAATCTTGCTTTGAATCGAGGATGGTCATTGTTTTCTTCAAGCTTGATTCTAGACACCCATTTATTCTTCAATGCTCTTTTTCCTTCTGGCAACTTCACCAACTCGAATGTTTTATTCTCGTAAAAGCATTTCATCTCGTCTTGCATGGCTTCTTTCCATTTCTTCTTATGTTCATCATTCATGGCTTCATCAAAGTTTTCTAGTTCTCCCTTGTCAGTCAGCATTATATGCTGATCAATTGGATATCTAGTAGATGGTTGTCTATTTTTACTAGATATTCGTAATAGGACTAGAGAATCTTCAGGTGTTGGTGGTTGAATGTGAACACCATCATCATCCTCTGGTTCAACTTCATTGGGGGCATCTGCGTTATCAGCTTCTAGCTGATCATTCTACACTTCATCTCTAACTTGTCTTGGCGCCACTGTTAGAGGATTCAATCAAAAGGTTGTTGAGTCATCATCAGAGCTTGGAACTTTCTTTTCCTCCTTGTTGATATCTTCAATAGTTTGATCTTCAACAAATATAGCTTCACGAATCCTGATAAGTCTTTTCTACACTGGATCATAAAACCTATAGCCAAATTGATCTTGACCATAGCCAATGAATACACACTGTCGTGTCTTGACATCAAGCTTTTTCCTTTCATCCTTAGGAATATGAACAAAAGCCTTGCAACCAAAGACTCGCAAATGATCATAGGAATCCTTTCTTGACCACACCTTTTCTGAAACTTCATACTGGAGAGGAACACAAGGTGAACGATTTAATACATAAACAGCTGCAAGAAAAGTTTCACCCCAAAATGCCTTAGGTAACTTTAAATGTGAAAGTAGACATCTGACTCTTTCCATCAAAGTCTTGTTCATCCTCTCAATTACGCTATTCAATTGCGGTGTTTTTGGTGGTGTGATATGATGTCGAATACCATATTCTTTATAGTAAGCATCAAATAATCTGATGTACTCTCCATCATTGTTTGTCCGAACAGACTTTAGCTTCTTCCCAGTTTGTCTCTCAACTGAGGCGTGAAATTGTTTGAACACATCTAACACTTGATCTTTAGTCTTCAGAGTATAGGCCCACGTTTTCCTGGAATGATCATCAATAAAAGTGACAAAGTACTATACGTTACCAAGTGACTTTGGCAATGTTCTACACAAATTTAAGTGAATCAGATTTAGAACATTCTTCATTCTGGATGGAGGAGAACTCTAGAAAGAAACACTGTTTTGTTTCCCTGCTAAACAATCTGCACATTTCTTCTGATGTATCTGATTTAGACCAAATAACATATTCCTTTTTACAAGCTAAGTCATCCCTTTCTAACCAATGTGGCATAGTCTTTTATGCCACAAATCAATTGCATTATCATTCTCCACTGTATTAACAACATCACTGAAGAGCTTTGCCTACATCATATACAATCATGAGTGCTTATGACCTCTGGCCACTACTAAAGAGCCCTTAGTAAGCTTCCATTTTTCTTTTCCAAAAGTATTTTGGAAACCTTCATCGTCTAGCCTATTTACAGAAATCAAGTTCACACGCATATCAGAAATATACTTGACATCTCCCAGTAACAATCTTAAACCATTCGATGTCTCTAAAGAAACATCTCCTTTGCCAACAACATTTGACAAATTTCCATTTTCCATCTTAACAACGTCATAATTCCTAGGTGTATAAGATGAGAAAAATTGTCTGTGAGTTATAACATGAATAGTAGCTTTACTATCAACTATCTAACTTGTTTCTTACGACATCAGGTTGACTATCTCTGTATCAATAACAAGGCTGAATACATTAACAATATTACTGTGTTCATCATCAATGCTTTCTTCTTTCTTCACATCGTTGCCTTTTTTCTTTTTCAACTTTCGGCAAAATTTTATGATTTGACCGATCATCTTGCAGTAATGGCATTTCACATTTGCATATCTATTTGACTTTTCTCTTCTCTTATCTCTGGACGTTGGACCTCTTGATTGACTCCTTCCTCTATTTTCTGTAAGTAGAACAATTGAATGTGATGAAGAGGCTGTATACTATGATTTACGTCTTATCTTTTCATTTAGTATACTACTTTTAACAAACTCCATATTTAATACATCATTTGGTGTAGTATTTGTCAAAGACACCTTCAAAATCTCCCAAGACTCTGGTAATGAAGCTAGCGCCATTAGAGCAATCACGTCGTCATCAAACTTTATGCCCATCTTTGATAACTGATCAATCATCCCTTCCATTTTGTTTAAATGATCAGCTACAAAAGTACCCTTATGGTATTTTACCTATATCAATTTTGTTAGATAAAACAATTTGTTGTTGCCAGTCTTTGAAGCATACAATTGCTCTAGCTTATTCCACATTGTTCTTGCATGAGTCTCATTTCAAATGTGATTGTACACATTATCGTCGACAAATTGTCGAATATAACCACACATTCATTCATGCTTAAACTCTCAATCTTCGTTAGACATCTCCTCCGGTTTAGTTGTCAAAAATACCAACAAATGCATCTTTGTAATCATCAATAGATCCTTCATCTTGGTTCGCCATATATGGTAATTAATATTGTTTAGATTGATCATTTTGCTCGTCTTCACCTCCATTTGCCAAATTAAGCCAAATTTGAGAACACCAAACTCAAAGGTGGAATCAGGACGTCAAAATTTGGCAGAAAAATATCTTCTAAATTTTTCACTACGGGATTGGAATAGTATCATGAGACCCCATTGGAATAGTATCGCGAGACTCGGTAAATACTAACTTGTGAATAGTGCTCACTAGAATAGTGTCATCGGACCCAATTAGAATAGTGTCGCGGGACCTAATAAATAGTAACTTGTTAATAATACTGCAACCAATACCGCGGGACTCAATTCCTATTGCTACAGTTCCATTTCCTTGCAAATTTATTAAAACAAATTTGGAGTATTATTCATCACTTTTGCCGTTTTACGTCAACTTTTCGAACGGAATACGCTAAAAAATTTGTTGTAATTTTATCTTCTCGATGATGTGCTTCTTTTCAAAAAAATATCTTCAATGAAAACGCAGCTCTGATACTACTTGTTGGACACAACAGGTATATTTTGTGAAAAGAAAAAAATAAAATGAGCAAAATGGACACACAAATTTTAACATGGTTCACTTTTAATTTTAGACTATGTTCACGAACAAAACTCATAATAATTTTTCCACTATTACAAATAGTAGGTATATAGAGATAAAACTAAAATAGTAGCTCACAAGGGATTTTTCAACCTAAAAATACTAGCCTCGCTATTTTGTCACTCACCAATCCTTTAGGAAAATATTTCCTAACTTCATAGCTTTGTTTTGTTCTAGTTTTTCTCTCTATGTTTTGTTGTTTTTTTGCATCAGCAAAAAGTGCCTTATAGCACTCCACCGCATGAGACAACTGCCTTTGCAGTTGTCTTCTTCCCTTTATTCAACTAATGCGGCAACACAATTGGTGCCACAGTTGTTGAAAAACTTTGGCATCCCTCCGCTTTAGAGGAACCCAGATGCAACATTGGCAATCAAAGGAAGTATGGCCGAACATTTCCAATGGTTTTCAGCAAAACAAGCACCCCATTAAGGAGAGCTTTCTGAAGTATAATTTTTCTCTGTCGAGTTTCCGGTTGCAAGCTAACCGAAGGAAGAAATTGAATGTAGGAGTATGGTCTGGAAATCATAAAAGGCTAAGCCAAGCACTAAGGTGGAAGGATCTTGATATGATTCTTGATCATTTTATTGCCGAGAGATGAGGAGCTGTTACCAATCCAAACAAGTTTATCATCTTGAATAAGAAGGGCGGTTTTCTGATGATAATTTGAACTAGTTGGCCAACACCATGAATTCTTCCTTATAATAGCTTCAACTTTAAATTTGGTAGAAAGGTCGTCTATGTAAGATTTCAAAGACTGCAAGAAATGAATACATCCGAGGTTGTGCCAATTATCATACAAGAAGTAGGAAGAGCAACAGTTACCCTGCGTGTTGGGCTCCGAACCTTTCTTGGAAGTGAGGACTATTAAATGAGAAGTTGTTCATGATTATTCATGTATAAAGAAAGGAGAATTC
>JAOTIZ010000006.1:4781886-4802182 GCA_027123425.1 Erythroxylum panamense | reverse complement strand
GATTCTTATAATATACATGTTTCCCATACATCTCTATGTATATGTATATTACTTACAAAAGAATCTTGGTACCTTTTTGACTAGATATATAATGCTCTCACAAATAAAACCAAACTCTATTGTTTTATTAATAATAAATATTTTCATTACAAAACTGTAACTGAAGAAGATAAAATTACATATAAATACATTGGCTTTCCAGGGCACTATATTTACATAACTTCAACACATTATGCATGAGCATGAAATGCATTTTTCTTAATCTCTCATCAATCTCTCATGTACCGTATTTTAGGGTTCTAACCCTTAGTATGAGAACGGGATGTTACATTTCTCCCCTCCTTAATAAATTTTGTCCTCAAAATTCTTATCTAATTGATTAGGACTGCAGGGGTATTATTTCATCTTATACTCCTCCATTTCCCATTTAGCTTCATCACTTGAATAATTTCTTCCAGTTGACTATGGTCAATGGAATCGCTTGATCTTTCAAGTACTTATTTAGTCATTCACTTTCTTAATTAGTTCCTCATTATGCTTTAGATTACTCAAAATTTTCTCTTCCTGTGCCGACAATACATCTATGTTAGTTCATATCAATATTTCTTAACATACTCGCATATCACACATTATAAATCTGAGACATCTTTATTGATAATACAACTCATAACTTACTAGTTCTATAGTCACAATGACTTCACGTGGACCAATACAATTCGAGCTTAGTCTATCTTTTTTCCTAATCTGAGCACATCTTAATAAGGTGATACTTTCATAAACAATTCATTTTTCACTTGATAATTCACATCTCTTTAGTGTTAATACACTCAACTCTTATATTTATCCCACTATATTCCATAACTGTGATGTTGATCCACTTAACTCATCTATCATTCTTGAATTACCTAACTCCTATTATAGATTCATTTCACTCATCAACAATATCTCGAATCAATTATGGCCTTTAGCCATTTTTTAGCCCTCTTCATTTCAATGTCGAGTGAACGACTCCCTTTTTGTCATATAACGCCTCATGTAGTATTCTAATGATATCACTATGATAATGATTGTTATGCTATACATTGACCTTATGTTCCTATAAACTCCAAAATATAAGCTTTAAGCATATCTCCAACAGTTAAAACTGTTGGCAACTCATACATACAGTCACTTGGTTCTATATCCTTAGCCACTAAACGTAGTTTTGATGCATTCATGCTAGGATGTATAGCTTAGGTTGATACTTATGCTTTCTCTAATATATCTTTGCTTAATCATCTTTATCGGGTACACATTCTTCTTATTTCAATCACAAAGTAACATCTTTCCTATTCAAACTCAACAATTCATATTCATTTTTAATTCCTCAATAAGATTCACAATTTTGGATCCCCAATTTAGACTTTGATAATCTTTTCATGTAAACCAATTATAAACTCCAATGTAGCTAATAATATTTCATATTGCCCCAATTTCAACTCGACATTCTATTCTCTTTATTACACTGGATTTGATAATCTCAATATCCAAATTTGTGCTATTCTGATATTGAATTTTCTATTCAAGCATTAGATTACAACACTAGCTTTATTGGGAAATACTCATTTGTACATCATAATCTTCTAGTAACTCTATCCATTGTCTCAGTCTCATTTTCAATTCTTTCAAACTAAATAATTATCTCATACTCTAATAATCCGTATAAAATCTGAAATGTTTCACTGTACTTATAATGTCTCCAAGTTCTCAACACAATTTCTATTACGATAAATTCTAATTCATGTATCAAAATTTAGCTTATGAGGCTTTAATTGTCCCTATGTACACCAAATCACTTTAGAATGTTGCAACAGATTACAGCTTAATCTTTGATGTGAAACTTCATTATATACTAAAAAAATCACCACATCGAAGTGATATGATTAACATCAGTGTTATAATTCCTCAAAATTCTTTTTGCATTCATCACTCTTACGATTTACATATTTTTCCTCAAATATTTTTGTTAAAGGACTAAGATCAATAAAACTCCCTAATAGTTTCTGTTGTTATCCAATTTTCAGCAATTCTAGAAAACTTCGGATCTCATATATATTCCTTATAGTTTCTCTCTTCATCATTTCCTCTTTTTTCTTTGGTCTCCTAATATTCCATGTTCAGATATTATATAACCCACATTTTATTTGATCAAGCTAAGATTCACTCTCATTAAACTTGGTATATAATTGTTTCTACCTCAACCATATGTAAGATTAATCTCAATGTTCAAAATATTCGCTTCATTTTTTTAATACACTCCAATTATCCTCTATGATCATAGTCATTAATTGATCCAATTTTGCTTGGATCACTTTAATCTTCAATACCATAATACTATCGGGGCATTGTTAACTCCAACAAATATAACCCAAATTTCCTTATGCCCATGATTTGTTCTCGTAATTCTTTAACGATCTAATTCCTCGATGAGGTAGTATTATCTCATGTTATTTTCTATTTTCCCAATTGACTTCTTCTCTCCAATGATTTTTTCAATTCATTCTATTTCCTTTGATTTCACGTTGACTTATGCTAACGTCTGCTCATTCATACTAGTTTCTCTATACATTTCAATTTATTTGAAATCTTAATTTCTTATATTGGTAACACATTCATCAGATCTAATTTGTATCTCTTATACTTAATGTCACCTCAAATTCAAGAATCCAATCACATAGTTGGATACTTTTCATCAACAAAATGCATACACTTCAGTAATATATTCTACATCTTATGCTTTAGTCTTTGCTAAGGATATGACTTCAATATTCACTTTTGATTAAGTACATATTCATTTATGATTTGTTCCTTCATTGATCATTCTTAAGAATAAACCATCTGGTCTGCTTAATCTAATTCTGTGAAATTCTTCTTTGAAAGAAGATTTCTTGCTACTATCATATATACTGTTCATATAATCCTTATCAATCCACTATTTTCATTATTGCTTATCAGCCATTCTTAATACTTCAAGAAGATCAATTTCTATTGTTTCTTACAGGGTCATAGTGTTCTGGTTACCAAAATCGGATGAAGTAGTAGACATCATTATTGTCATATATGCTTAGGTGTGTATCATCAAGGTCATCCCAGTCTATCCAGAGATTTATTTCCAACAATTCTTTACATCTTACAATAGTAACACTTTGATCTTAATTGATCCTAAACAATATTTCCCTATTTATCCTACCACGATCGGGGCTTCTTCGCATTAACACATACTAACATTAACTTTACTCCAATTCTCTAGAATTTACCTCTTTTAGTGTTACATCATGTCATAATGATTCAACTATCATATTGGGTGCATTAACTCTTCTTATTTGATTCATCTTCTTTTCTTTATCTCCTTTCTATCTCATCTTCCTATTGTCATTTATTTCATCTCCCATGTGTATATCCTTAATCAATTTAGAATTATTGATGCTTAATCATTATGAAATTTTGGTCTTATTTCCTCTAATATCTTCTTACAGTGGATCGTAATTCTTGTCATATTAATCAAATAACCATTTTAGCTCAGAATTTATCTTCTTAAGACCATAACAATTTCTGTTTTCATTACATTCTACATGCACACTTTAATCTCATCATTTCTATTTATATTCCTATTTTCCTCAAACAATCTATGACAATACATTTACATCTTTATCACATTCAGGAATATATCACCACAGTACAATATTAATGTCGTATTCAATAATACATCCACCAATACAAATCCATTGAATCATTATCTGTCATATTTTACCCATACACTATATCTCATTTCTAAATACCCACAAACTTTTGTTTTCTCACATTCTGAAAGAGCATCACACTTCTGACTAATTCCATCAACTCAAACTTTGAACACATGCTTATGCGTTTCACTCATACACATGCGACTCATATTAGGGATCAGTTCTTACTATTTGCTATGACATGACTAAAATGTATGTAACTCGACACATATTTCGAAAATGCCCATATAAGATACTAATTCTGGGCTCTGATACCAAATTGTAGCACCCCACTCTAGTAAGACATGTCCCTGACATCCTGAGTAATGTCTGAGTGCAAAAGTGGCATGCTAGAACAGTCAAAATTTATTGAAACTTTGTACGAATTTTTTTTGAAAAAAAAATACACATATGTGGAAATCAACAATCAAATTTTTGGCCCAATCTTTTCTTTCATATTAATCAAATAGTAGTTGATGCTGAAGTGAATCACACGTTATAACAATGCTTAGAATACGATATATGAAGGCACGAGAAGGGGGGTTGAATTGTGTATTCCCCTTTTTGAAAACTCTTTCAAAACGTTTTGTTAAAATCGAGTTCTTTTTACAGAACCTTCGGAAGATCCAAATTAATCAAACTTTGAAAACTTGTTTAAAAAAAAGTATTAACAAAACTTTGAATCTTAAAGAGAGATAGAGTAGAGAGAAGTCGACACAGCGATTTTATCCTTGTTCACCCCAAACCGTGGGCTACGTCTAGTCCTCAGAAGTCTTTCTGAGATTTCACTATCTCTTCAACGTTTACAAGTATTCTTTCTGAGCCTCTTCAGGTCTCTACACTCAGTATTCTTTTACTCTTAGCCTCTACAGGCTATCTGTACTACTTGTTTACAAAAGTGTTTGAACTCTATTACAGTAAACTAGCACTTTAGCTAATTCGCACAATAATCTCATAGACAAGCTTTTTTCGTTTGCGTAAATGTAAATCAACTAACTTTTCAATCTTCGACTTCGACTTATATTTATAGCCTTCTTCTGCAACTGCTTCTTGATTCTTGATTCTTGAATCTTGAAAGAAACGGTTAATCAGTTGAGTTTTGTAACTAACTCAAACTGACTCTTGCGTCTGCTTTTCTTTCTTTGTCTACTTTTTATTCTGCACCTGCTTTTTATTTCTTCGTCTGCGTTTGCTTTTTATTTCTGCGTCTGCGTCTGTTTTTTATCTTTGTGACTGCTTTTCTTCGTCTGCTTTTTATTCTGCGTCTGCTTTTTATTTCTTCGTCTTCGTCTGCGTCTGCTTTTTATTTTACATCTGCTTTTTTATTTCTACGTCTGCTTCTGCTTTTTTTTTATTTCTGCGTCTGCGTCTGTTTTTTTATTTCTATGTCTGCTTTTCTTTCTTCGTCTGCTTCTTCTTTTATACTTCTGCGTCTGCTTTTCTTTCTTCTTTGTTATTCATCAAAATCATATATATGTAAAGTCATTTTGACTCAACAAGAACAACTCTACATGTAGATATTGATTGGATTATTTAGAATTGAGGATCTGAAGGCTTGCTTGAAACTAAGATTAAATAACCAATTTTCAAAAAAGGATTATGGTTTTAGAGAATCAACGGAGCATTCTTCTAAAGCACTCCTTCCATAGATAGGGAGGAATCATTCTAGGTACAAATTTTTATTTCTATGCTTATGAACCTATATTTTTTGTATTATATGATATTTTGATATAACAAATTGTAATATTTTAAATACTTTTAATTATTCTTATTTAATATTTGTTTGAGAATTAAATTATATTTTTCTAATATTGATTGTGGTTATTGTTTATATAATAAATATGTGAAAAGTAATATTAATATGAATAAAGAGATATTATATCAATATATACTATTATAATTTTTTCAACTTATTTAAAGTAAAATTAAAAATTGTATAATACAATATATTGAGATATCATTTTGTAATTTTATAAAATTTAGAAACTATATTTTAATTTTAAGAAATTACTTTAATCAATACTTGATAGCGGTTGATATCGATATTGTTCCATATCTAGTACAATGTTCATAACATTGCTTAAAAGTCAATGGAAGAAATACTATTTTGTCAAACAATTGATTGGAAAAGTAAATGGAAGATGTTTTTACAAAGTAATGAATTTAAAAGGGTATCACCGTCCGAAAATTTTTGTGTTTTTGTATAAAGGAGCTTTGATTTTGAACAACCAAAAGTAAGATTTTGAAGCAATCCCAGAAAAGTATATAATTCCCAAAGCCCCTGTCAAAACGAGAAAATTTTTCTTGATCTTCCACCCTCCTCCCCACTTAATTAAGTTATTCAATATGTTGATTTACCTAACCAAGTACATATATTGATTACTTGAAGGTCACGAAAATTTATGATGTTGCAACTACTTGCACTTTACAGACAACTTCGTGCCCTTGCTCTTGCCATGCGAGCAAATGACGGCTTAGTTGCAGCTATGCTACTAAATGACGACTTAGTTGCAGAAAGGGGACCCCACTTTAATAGCCTCCTCTCTAAGAAGTGATGACGTGATGTTTTAACTCTGGCTTTTCCAATAGCTTCAACAGGCAACACGCAACATCCTCCTCCCAAGAACGTTGGCTTTAAATGATTTTAACATTATAAGTTAACGTTAAGTTATATACGATGGCTTTAAATGACTTTAACGTTATAACTTACAAGTTAACTTTGTGGCCCTCATGCTTAAAAATAGTCTTGAAATATTTAAGTGTAATTTTACCTTCTATTTTCTTTATTTTTATTAATATATGTATTTAAAGTACTCCAACTAAAAAATTAGCAGAAATTTTTTTTACGATTCTGTCTTCTGAGTTCTAAGTATAATTTAAAGGTAAAGTTTCTGATTTTTATATATATTTTTACTCTTTTTTTTATTTTTAATATTATATATTAAAATTGTCTATTTATTTTTTCCTGTATCATAGATATAATACCATTTATATATCTTTGTGATATATTGTGAAGCTGTTGGAGTTTCGTTATGCCTGTATACTTCTTCTAGTTCCATACAGCTGTTTTTGTTCTTTTTCTAATCCAACTGTGTTATAATTAATTTATATTATGTTGCTTAAAAAGCATTTGTATGGAAGTGAAAATAGGAAAAAAAACAAGTAGCACAGTTGATAGAATCCCAAAAAGGAGCAATAAATAAATTTATTAAAAGAGTAGGCTCCTCTAGTTTTATGACTACTTTTTCTCATGATAATGTGTCTGATGTAGATTTAGATGATCTTTTTTTTCTGAATTAAAAGTATTGCAAATGACTTTGCCAAATGAATTAATGTCATTAGATGAAATATTCGAATTTGTTCAAGCTGCAGATTGTTATCCAAATGGTTCAATTGCTTATCGAATTTTATTGAGTATACCTGTGACTGTAGCATCTGCTGAGAAAAATTTTTAAAAGTTAAAATTATTGAAAACTTATTTGAAGTCATCAATGTCACAAGAAAGATTGAATGGTTTAGCTATGTTATGTATTGAGAAGGATATGTTGGACAATATTGATCTTGATAATATTATTAATGATTTTGCATCTAGAAATGCACGGAAAAATTATTTTTTATAAATTATGATTCTCCATATATTTATTGGTGTTATGATCATTTAATATTTAGTTGATTATGTGAATTTATAAATTGAGTCATTTATGTTTCATACAAATATATGTAAACTTAAGTATATTATCGATTTATTAGGGCCTTTTTTTTAAATTTCGCCCTGGGTCTATAAAACGATAGTAACGGCCCTGCGCTCACATCAACGTTATTTCTAACAACACAAGCACGAACCTGATAAGCATTATGTGCATGTCCATGGTTTGTATTTGTTAATGTTGCATCATGGTCATGTTTTCTGGAAAAATCACACGCTATTGGCCCTTTGTATCGGTTCCTTAAGTTAAAATGCCATTCTTAATATGGGCATCAATTACAACTTGTCAAAGTGATTGGGCAAATATGTGGTGTAGATAGGTACAGTAACGGGCTGAAATTCACTTGATGCGTTAATTTTAAATTGGATCAAGGGAATTGATCCGAATTCAGGCCCATATGCCATTAGTGAGCGTGGATGGTGAACTAGACAGGGATGTTGCATATTTAAGAGGGTAGGAGGCATGTTACTGGTCCAAAAACAGGAAGCTTGGATGAGGTTGCAATGGCAACGAACGTCACTTTACTATCTCAACTCTTTGCTTTATGTGATGAAAAACAAAGGTTTAGTTTTTTTTGTTAGGACTGACAAGAAATGGCCTGCTCAGACTGTAGACTCAATTGTGTTTAGTCCGTCAGAATCATTCTAGTTCAATAGGCCTGAATTTGTTTGCACAGGTAGTCCATTCCGTATCATCTTATCGCACGAAAAAATGAAACTGTGAAGGAAACTAGGAATTTTTGTTCAAGGATTTGATAGCGTAGTTTATGAATTAATATTCATCAAATTGTCATTAAATATAAATAGATGTACTATTCCAAAACTATAAAAAATTAAAGAAGAGAATGCCTTTTGTTCTTCTGTGAATGAACATGGAGTCCAAATGTTTACTAGGGCCGATGAAGGAAGACCAAAAAGACTCGTTTAGACCACATGGCAGCTCATGGGTCTACTGAACTCATATGGCACCACCAACTTATTTTCATGTCAACCTTCCCATAGGATCAACTAAGAACATAACCAACTTATTTACACCCAATAACACGATCGTCTCGTGTTAATCTCAACAGAAGATTTTTCTAAATAACTTTTGGTTCTGCAGGATTTTGGCTGAACTGAACGTTGCCGTTCGGATCCGTGATTCCGAGAAGCTTTGGCTAGAAACTACCTGCAAAACAGATAAAGGCGCGCCGGGGGTTGGTCCCCGGTCGGCCACTCCGACGCTCAAGTTAGTATTTTTGAGAAGGTGAGATTGCCGTAAAAGCCAGAGAACTAGGGTTTGTGTTGCGTACCTCTTATCATGGTAGAATAATACCTTATATACGATGTGGATGTTAGGTTTAGGTCGCTATGTAGGTCTTTGTGTTTGCATGTGAGACTAACTCCTGTGAATGGGCCATGGATGCATAGATTGAATGTCTTGGGCTTGGGCCTAGCATAGCCGACCCGACCAACTTTAATAAAAGATAATTAAGAAAATAATTCAAGTAATTAATCAACTAAGAACATAACAATGATAAACTTGAGATGAAAGAAAGACTTCCCTATGGTTTCAACTTCCCGAAATATATTTAAAAATCGATCCACAAATTGAACTGATTCATCCCAACTTTATCAACTTCAATTAAACCATACGAGATACTAGACATACCATGTATATTTCACGCACAAACCTATAAGAGCAAGTCTAGAAAATAGAAGTTAACCCACGGTGTACTGCAACCCAGAAGACACACACCACATAAGAATAACTCTTGGAATCTTAAAGCTCACACGGTTTTTCTCACCAAGAAACACATATATGATGTCACATATATCTATTACACAATTCAATTAACTCCACACTGCAAGTTGATGCAATACCCACGGATACTCCTGATGAAGACGTGAACAATTCTCACAATTAGAAAGAAAAAAAAAACTTCACCAACACGTAACAACGACTTCCCTTTACTTTCATCTCTTATCTGAAATCCACAAAATTCAGCATTAAAAACATTCAATTACCAACATGTCCAGCGGTAAAACAATTCAATTACCAAAATAAAAGTAGACTTCAATATAGTGTAGGATTCTTTCATAACTACAAGTGTAACAGCCACATCTTTTAGAATCCCACTATAGTTAATATCTTATATGTCTAATTAATAAATCAGATGTCAAAACTAAATAAAAGATATATACTATATATCTTAATAATATCCCCTTTTTTGTATTATTTGTCATATATTTGAAACTCCCCCTAAAGGAGATAATTGGACACATAAATATCAAATGCACAATCCACATGAGATGAAAAAAGAACTCCCCCTTAATCAAATATCAAGTTCCAAAGAACATCACAATTATCCAATCATCCAAATTTCTCCCCCTTGGAATAAAAGATGCCAAAAAGCACGATGAATAATCACGCATATACCTTGAAATCTCCTCTTAAATGGAACATTCACCATACATAATTTGATGTCTCCCCTTTGGGACAATACGTTGTCAAAACTAAGAATGCCTTCATCACAATCAATCTCAGCGAACAAAGAAATATAAAAATCAGTAGTAGGTTCAGCGGAAGAATTATAAGCATGCCAAGATGACAATTTACCACGAATCAATACATATGCCAACATATCATTACTTTCTTCAATTTCATCTTCATAAGACTAATCAAATTCATAAACTCATGCAAATAAAGATGAGTGTTTTTCAATATAGTGAGATAGAGAGAGACTCACCCTGATGAGAGAGTTGAAGAGTCTTTGGTGGAGCTACATAGAAGTCACAATGCAAACTACTAAAAAGATGGGACGATAATGGCAACATAAAAACTAAAGATCTAAAAGAATTTTACATTTCTTTTTTTAAAACAATACAAAACAATACTTCAAAAATATAAAGTACACAGTCCTTGTGCCCTTCGAAGAAATTCAAACCTGGCCTTATTCCTTGTCATATTATCTTTGTCATCGATTTCTTCTTCTAAAGTAACTAACTTGTCTTCTGCCTAACTAGTTTCTTTAAAAGCAATAACTAACTGTGAATCTGTACAATTTCTTATTTTTTCTTCACTACGTTTTTGTGCTTGTAATTGACCTTTTATAATCCAAATGTGCTTCAGTATCATAGGCTACTGCTGAAAATTTAATGGAGCGTGTTTAGATTTTTGGTTTTGATCCCTTTGAAGCATCATTTATAACAACTTGTAACATTTCGATCTTATATGCCCAATTACTCCACAAAAGTGACATATAGGTATAAACCTTCGATTTTTCTTTGAGATTTATCTTTGGACAGATCTGGTCGCACCAATTTTTTCTAACAAATTTTCTAGCTTTTCGATACCTCAATTTAACATTATTATTCTTTTTCTGTAACTTTTGTTGTATAAAGTAACTAACGCAACACTATTCATACCTTCTTTTTCACTACCATACTCACATACGGATTCATTCCCACTCCAAGTGCTTATATAGGACTTCTCTTTTCTCTTCTTCAAGGTGTTAGCACATTCCGCTTGTACATGTTCGAAGCCTTGACATTCATGACATTGAATTTTCTTCAATTTTCTTTCACCCTTTTTAGTTTTCCCTTGTTGTTTGAAATTACTATTTGATGAGCTCCCACCATTTTGCCTAAAATCATATATATCCTTTTTCACTTTCTTTAACCATTTGTTGAAATTTCTTGTCAATAATTTCATATCCTCATTTTCTTCATAATCATCTTCTACATCATTTATGCCTTTTCCAGTTTCAGCATGTAGTGTCAATCCTTTACTCTTTTCTTATTTGCCTCTCAACAAATTCATTTCAAAATTGGTAAGAATTTCAATTACCTTCTCCAACTACAAGTCATTGATGTCATAAGCCTCCTCGATTGTCAATTTTTGGAATAAATCTTGAAGTTAGTGATCTCAACGTCTTCTTGACTAGTTTCAGATTGAAATATTTCCTCCCAAGTTAATGTGCCTAATTCGCTATATCGCACAATCTTTCATGAAAGTCCCCAATAGTCTCATTTTCATCCATCTTCAATTCTTCAAACCTCAAAGCTAACATCTATAATTTTGACGCTATCACAGATTTGGACCCTTCATAAATAGTCTACAAAGTATCTCACGCTTCTTTAGTCAATTCACGAGCCTATATCATTGAGAAGCATTCTTCATTAATATCACTGAAAATTGCGTGCAATGTTTGTGAGTTTTCAAGTGCTCTTTCTTTTTCAGCTCTTGTCTATTCAGATGGATCTTTTAGAACTGTCTCTCCCTTATCATCATTAATCATTAGATGTGTCCAACCATTTAACACCGAGTTCCATACTCTTGTTTCCTGTGCCTTAATAAAGACTCTTATCCGTGATTTCCATGCAGGATAATTGGAATCGTCCAATAGAGGTGGCCTGATAATTGATGCTCCTTCTCTTATGACCATAATTGTGAAACCTGGATCTGCTCCAACTTGATGTACCAAGTTCTGAATCGGTGACCTTACTCTGATATCAATTGAAAAACCAAAGAGGGTAGTAGTTTCGTAAACTTTCCAATTTTACCGTGGACGTCTCTAGCACAATCAAAAACAAAAGCAATAAAAAGAGAAATAATAAAAAGCACCAAAACTTTGGTAATACAATTCGACACACTTTGCCTACATCTTCGGGGCCCTCACCTAACTTGATCACTTTTATCGAAGTACAATAGATTTGTCCAAGGCTTTACTGAGCCGACATCACTTAACCCTTGACACTATCTCTCAATCTCACTTCCCATGAAAGATTTTTACACCCAATAACACAACTGACTCGTGTTAACCTCAACATAGGATTTTTCTAAATAACTTTTAATAAAAAATAATTAAGAAAAATAACTTAAGTAATTAATCAACTAAGAACAAAAAATTGATATACTTGAGATAAAAAAAGACTTCCCTATAGTTTCAGCTTCCCGAAATATATTTGAAAATATGTCCACCATTTAAACTTATTTATCCCAGCTTCAACAACTCTAATTAAACCATATGAGATACTAGATACACCATGTATATTTCACGCACAAACCTAGAAGAGCAAGTCTAGAAAATAAAAGTTAACCCACGGTGTATTGCAACCCAGAAGATGCACACCACATAAGAACAACTCTTGGAATCTTAAAGCTCACACACGGTTTTTCTCACCAAGAAACACATGCATGATGCCTCATATATCTATTACCCAATTCAATTAACTCCTCACTACATGTTGAAGCAATACCCAAGGATACTCCTGATGAAGACGTGCATGATTCTCACAATCAAAAAAAAAATCACCAGCATGCAACAACCACTTCCCTTCATTTTCTTCTCTTATCTAAAATCCACAAAATTCAGCAATAAAACCATTCAATTACCAACATTTCCAGCAATAAAACAATTCAATTATTAACATAATAATAGACTTCAATATAGTGTAGGATTCTTTCACAACTATAAATGTAATAGCCACATCTTTTTGAATGTCACTACAATAATATCTTATATGTTCAATTAATAAATAAGATGTCAAAGCTAAATAAAAGATATATACCATATATCTTAACAATCTCTCCCTTTTTGACATTATTTGTCACAAATTTGAAACTCCCCTTGAAGGAGATAATTGGACATATAAATATCAAATGCACAATCTACATTAGATGAAAAAAGAACTCCTCTTTAATCAAATATCAAGTTTTAAAGAATATCACAATTATCCAATCATCCAAATTTCTCCCCCTTGGGTCAAAAGATGCCAAAAACCACGACGAATAGTCATACATATACCTTGAAATCTCCCCCTGAATGGAACATTCACCATAAACAATCTAATATCTCCCATTTGGGACAAAACATTGTCAAAACTAGGAATGCCTTCAACATAATCAATCTCAGCAAATAAAGAAATGTAAAAATTAGTAGTAGGTTTAGCAGAAGAATTATAAGCACGTCAAGATGACAATTTACCACCAATCAATATACATGCCAATGTATCATTACTTTCTTTAATTACATCTTCATAAGACTGATCAAATTCATAAACCCAATCAAATAAACATGAGTGTTGCTAGTGTAGTGAGAGAGAGAGAGAGAGACCCACCGTGATGAGAGAGCTGAAGAGTCTTCGGTGGAGTTAAATAGAAGTCACAATACAAACTACTAAAATGATGATATGACAATGGCAACATAAAAACTAAAGAACTAAAAAAACAAATCTTTTTTTACGTTTCATTTTTTAAAACAAAACAAAAATACTTCAAAAATGTAAAGTACGCAGCCTCTATGCCCCTCAAAGAAATTCAAACCTGGCCTTATTCCTCGTCATATTATTTTTGTCATTGATTTCTTTTTTTGAAGTAACTGACTTGTCCTTTGTCTGATCAGTTTCTTTAAAAGCAGTAACTAACTATGAATCTGTACAGTTTCTTATTTTTCCTTCACTACATTTTTGTGCTTATAATTGACCCTTTATAATCTAAGTGTGCTTCGGTACTATAAGCTGCTGCTAGAAATTTAATGGAGAGTGATTAGATTTTTGATTTTGACCCCTTTGAAACATTATTTGTAATAACTTGTAACATTTCAGTCTTATGTGCCCAATTACTCCACAAAAGTGACATATAGGTATGAACCTCTGATTTTTCTTTGAGATTTATCTTTGGACAGATATGGTCACACCAATTTTCTCATCATTCGACTTGGAACATTCACCTTTATAGTCGATACCTTGAAGATCTCCTTTTGGCCTTATCAAATTTCAACAACTTTTCTAGCTTTTTGGTACCTCCATTTAACATTCTTATTTCTTTTTCTGTACTGACCAGCTTCAACTTTGTTTCATTAGCCTCATTTATTATAGATGACAACTTAGAGTTTTCCTCCTTCAACTTCTAATTTTTCTTACATGTTTGGACCCATTTAGCAAACATTAACTCACAGGCTTCATAAATACTTTCCTTTTTATTATCTGAAGTACTGTCATCACTGTTATAATATAAGATTGAGCTTTCAACTAATTCTCCTTCATTTTTTAGAATTTTCTGATTTACTCACTTTTTTGTCATCAGTTACTTCCTTCTTAGTTGCTATAACTAAACTTTTGTTGTATAAAGCAATTAATGCAACACTATTCATACCTTCTTTTTCACTACCATACTCACTTACGAATTCAATCCCACTCTAAGTGCTTATATAGGGCTTCTCTTTTCTCTTCTTCAAGGTGTTAACACATTCCGCTTGCACATGTCCAAAGCCTTGACACTCATGACATTGAATTTTTTTCAATTTTCTTTCACCCTTTTTAGTTTTCCCTTATTGTTTGAAATTACTATTTGATGAGCTCCCACCATTTTGCCCAAAATCATATCTATCCTTCTTCATTTTCTTTAACCACTTGCTGAAATTTTTTGTCAATAATTTCATATCCTCATTTTCTTCATAATCATCTTCTACATCATTTATGTCATTTCCAGTTTCAGCATGTAGTGCCAATCCTTTAATCTTTTCTTGTTTGCCCCCTTAACAAATTCATTTCAAAATTAGTAAGAATTTCAATTACCTTCTCCAACTATAAGTCATTGATGTCATGAGCCTCCTCGATTGTTGCAATTTTTCAAATAAATCTTGGAGATAGTGATCTCAACGTCTTTTTGACTAGTTTCAGATTGATATATTTCCTCCCAAGTTGATGTGCCTAATTCGCTATATCGCGCAATCTTTCATGAAAGTCTCCAGTAGTCTCATTTTCATCCATCTTCAATTCTTCAAACCTCAAAGCTAACATCTGTAGATGCTATCACAGATTTGGACCCTTTATGAATAGTCTGCAAAGTATCCCACGCTTTTTTAGTCGATTCATTGGCTTATATCATTGAGAAGCGTCCTTCATTAACATTACTGAAAATTGCATGCAATGCTTGTGAGTTTTCAAGTGCTCTTTCTTTTTCGGCTTTTTTCTATTCAAATGGATCTTTTAGAACTGTCTCTCCCTTATCGTCATTAATCATTAGATGTGTCCAACCATGTAATACCGAATTCCATGTTCTTATTTTCTGTGCCTTAATGAAGACTCTTATCCGCGATTTCCATGTAGGATAATTGGAACCGTCCAACAGTGGTGGCCTAATAATTGATGCTTCTTCTTTTATGACATAATTGTGAAATTTAGATCTACACCAACTTGATGTACTGAGTTCTGAATTGGTAACCTTACTCTGTTACCAATTGAAAAATCGAAGGGGGCAGTGATTTTACAAACTTTCCAATTTTATCATGGACGTCTCTAGCACAAACAAAAAAAACAATCAAAAGCGAAATAATAAAAACACCAGAAATTTGGTAATGCAGTTCAATATACTTTGCCTATGTCTGCAAGGCCCTCATCTAACTTAATAACTTTCACCGAAGTATAATAGATTTACTCAAGGCTTTACTGAATCGATACCACTTAACCCTTGACACTATCTCTCAATCTCACTTCCTGTGAAAGATTTTCACAGTCAATAACACGATCGACTCGTGTTAAGCTCAACAGCGGATTTTTCTAAACAATTTTTAGAAAAAGATAATTATGAAAAATAAATCAAGTAATTAATCAACTAAGAACAGAACAATGAAGTTAACCCACGGTGTATCGCAACCCAGAAGACGCATACCATATAAGAACAACTTTTGGAATCTTAAAGCTCACACACGGTTTTTCTCACCAAGAAACACTTGCATGACGCCACATATATGTATTACCCAATTCAATTAGCTCTACACTGTAGGTTTATGCAATACTCACAGATACTCCTGATGAAGACATGCACGATAAAAAAAAATCACCAACACGCAACAACCACTTTTCTTTATTTTCATCTCAAATTCACAAAATCTAGCAGCAAAACTATTCAATTACTAACACATCCAACCGTAAATAATTCAATTATCAATATTATAACAAACTTCAATATAGTATAGAATTCTTTTACAAGTCTAACAGCCACCTCTCTTTAAACTCACTATAATTAATATCTTATATATCTAATTAATAAATAAAATATCAAAATTAAATAAAAGTTATGAGCACGGGTAGGCTTATGCCATTCGTCAAAGGTCAGAAGAATAGTACAAGAGGCATGCCGTATAAAAATCAGAAAAATTCGGATTGATACGAAACGATTTCATTGATGCAATAATTAAGTTCTAACGGCAATTTATAACCAAAGAAAAACGACCATTGCAATTCCAACACATGCCTGAATTATTCTTTTGGCGAATATTTCACTGTAAAACCAAACAAAATAGTTGATTGATTTCGGTTTCTTGCTCCCCTTTTAAACTGAAGGCCAAACTGGTCTGACATCAGATTTATTTTTCCCAGAGGCAAACAAAAACAGTTGTGTCCTTTCGACTTTGCCTTTGCATTCGATCAAATTAAGTTGAAATCTTTAAGAAACAGATCAAACTGTTTTCAGTTTTATGATTTTCTATAATTTATTATATTCGAATTTGTCTTCCTTTTTTCAATTAACTCAGACTCACATCAAAACCCGCTAAAAGTGCCATTTCTCTTCGTCTGTACACTACCACCAAAATTATTGCCTCTCTGTAGACCAACTACTGAAACAATTTGATCCTTCATTCCTTTTCCTTTTCCTTTTCCTTTTTTTTCCCCTCTTATATTCCCTTCTCTCATTTCTCTCCGCCTCTTCGCCGAGTCCACTCAGCTGCATCGACAACATCAAAGTCTCGCTAACTAACTCACTTCTGCTTGGCTACTCGATCCTGCTAATCCCAATTCGCTTCACAACAGCGTTCCTAACAGCTTGTATTTGGAAACACAGCCCGTTTTGCTCAATCCCTGACATGTAATTCCTCACCTCCTTTCGTATCATCTCCTGCATCACTGACAAGAACTCTGGACTGAAAAACTGCGTCCCTGATGCTTGCTGAACCGGCGTAGTCGCAGATGTAGCTGATATCGGTGCGATACATGTCGAGTTGGGGTTTGCCGGATGATTTGAACCGGGCCCAATTGAAAGCGGTCGTGAACCGGGGGTTGGGAGCGAGACCTCACAGGAGTCGGATCCGGGTAGACAAAGGCTGAGCAAGGTAGGTGGATCGGCAGATGAAGAGGAGGCATCAATTGACAAGCTTGGCGGAACAAGTGAAGAGGTTGCTGCCAGAGGCCTGAAACCAGGTGACGAAGGCACACCAGGCAAGCTGGAATCGCTGAGTTCCGATCCGGATGGGCTGCTCGGGTTGAGCAGAAGACCCGAAACAGTAGTACCCGCACCGACACTGTTGGATCTTTTGAGAGGCTGTTGGACCGGGAAGTCGTCGTTCATGTCATCCGTCATGGAGGAGCATTTCCTCTTCAGAGTAGAGTTCCAGTGGTTTTTGATGGCGTTGTCAGTTCGGCCATTTAGCAGGCGAGCGATTGTGGCCCACTTGTTGCCGAAGCGAGCGTGGGCTTTAATAATGGTGTCGTCCTCTTCAGAAGTGAATGGCCTGTGTTCAACGTCGGGTGAGAGCTGGTTGCACCATCGCAACCGACACGACTTACCGGATCTACCCGGTATGGATTTGCTAATAAGAGACCAGTTTCTAGGACCATAGTTTTGTACCAGTCTCTGCAGCAACTCATCTTCTTCAGGGCTCCAGGGACCCTTGATCCGATCGACGTCCTTCCTAGTTGTTGTTGGTGTGGAAGCCATGGATTGAATGAGAAAACTCTAGTCCCTAATTTACCTACTAAAATTAAAAATTAAGAAAATAGTTGTAATAATTGATTTCACGAGCTGAGGAGAGGAGGTTGATCGATGTCGTTGGTGGAGGGGTGGGGGAGGCGAAGCCTCACCTTAGGTCATGGGGGAGAACGAGAGTGAAAGGCGAGGGGAGCGGTATATATATGGAAGGGGATAAGGATGACTGGTTAAAGCCGGTATAGTGACCGGTCATAGCCGTTGAGATGGCAAGGCAGTTACAAGTAAAACAGCTGTCAAATTGACACGCGTCGCAGCATCGTCCCTCCAACTTACACGTACTTGTCAATCTATCTCTCGTTCGCACTCTCACTCTCATCTTTTCCCAATTACCGCCTCCCAATCGTTTTGGCTACAGACTCATCCTCATGCGGCTCTTTCCCCAGTTCACACTCCCTTTTTTTCTCTCACCAAACCCACGATTCTCATGTGATGCGGGGGTCATATATTTATTCTCGTTAATCCAAAGTTTGTTTGTACGTGATTTATTTCCTTCTTTATAGTAACTACAAATATTGTTACAATCCCAAATTTGAAGTTATTATTGTAACTGTGCCCGGTTAAAAACAAACGAATAGTAAGGTAAACTAATATCAGGTAAATCCACCTCATCTCCAAAATATCCGTTGGTTTATAAAAGTTAAACGACCGTTTTGGAAGTTACGAAAGGGGGTTAAATTTTTTTCAAAACGAAACGTGGAGATTAAGGAAGAGACTTGGAGAGATAAAGAGAGAGATTTTTATCTATCTGATCACGACAGGAAAATTATTATTGTTTTTTTTTTAAAGAAAAAAGCAGGAGGAGGAGGGTAAATAGGGGAGCGGGATGACTTTGACCCAGCCAGCCAGGCTGGACAGCATATAAGGTGATGGGATTTGCATTATTATTTTTAATCTTAAAACTTAAAAGGGACGGAAGGGGTGTGGTGAGCTGGCATGGAAAACGACAAAAGTAGGGAAAGATTACTATAATCCTGTCAGTCCAGGCTGTCAGATTAAGGCCCACTCTCACTTATCCAACGGCCTACTCTCTCTCCCATCACCACCGCCACGTGCCAGTCACGCTCCACTCCACCGTCTCACTTTAATGTCTTTTTTTCCCAATTTCGTTTCATCGGAAAGTAGAGTAGGTCTTACACTCTTTTTAACAACTTTGTAAAGCTGAGGCTTTCATAGTTGCTTCGTCCGTCTCGTATAATATTATTATTATACGATGTTTGATTGAGAACTAACAATAAATAGAGAAACAATTGGTCCTACGAGTGGGAGTTGAGAGCTGCAAAAACAAAATCACTATATGAAATCATTAAGTATTCCAACTGGCAATGCTATTAGAATTCTCTTAGGTGGGACTAGACCAGATGGTATCTATTTTATTTTTAGTTAATGAAACCCACAGCTCGTGTAGGTAAATTAAATTAACCTCGGTATTAATAGCATAAAAGGGTATTTCTGCCACTCCAACTTGGTATTTTCGAATTAGATAGTTTATCTTCCAACTCATAGCAAAATTTTTAAAACAATATATTTACATACTTTTTATATATGCAGCACTAACCACAACCATACTACAATTAGGCCGAGTCATAGAATTGCGTTTGGGAAGAGAGAAGAAAAAGGAGGAGAAGAAAAGGAAAAGAGAAAGAAGAAAGGAAGTTAACTGAAGCAAGCAAAACAAGAAAGAGAGAGTCACTATCTTCAGCAATCAGCATGCAGTCGTTACGTGGAAGATACAGCTGTATAAAATCTCCCATTCCCTAAACCATTCTCACGTGCCAACCGCAACAACCTCTCACCTAACCCTGTCCTTTTGCCGTACTTTCACGTGACTTACTTCTCCGCACGAGTTCACCTCACGTGAGACTGATCTACGGTTAACTCCCATGTTTATTACCCCTTTTTAACCTCACTTAGGGGTCGTTTGGTTCTACTTCTGTTTTTCTGTTGTAATTTTTGGTTTCCGTTTTCGGTTTTTTGTTTCTGTTTTTCTTTCAATTAAAAACAAAAAAATGTTTGGTTGTTAATATTAATATAGCTGTATTTTTATAACTGATAATAATTAAATTTTAGATAAAAATT
>JAOTIZ010000006.1:4752653-4766811 GCA_027123425.1 Erythroxylum panamense | reverse complement strand
GTTTCGGATAGGGATAGACCAAAAGTGTCTTATGGGTTTCCAATGCACGTTTTTTTTAAGGTCCGCGTATCGGATGTTGGAAATTTCTTTCAGTTCGATTGAACCGTTTGTTTGCTTTGATTCTGAGCCAATTCGATTCACTTTGGATTCTTTCACTTTTTGATCCGACTTTTGCCTACATTTGTTTTTGCTTTTGGCCCATTTTTGTTTGTGTTCCGTTCTTTCGGATTTGTTTTCTTTCGTTTGCTTCCGCATGCGTTTTCTTTGATTTGTTTCTGGTTAGGATTCCATTTTTTGATTGGGCTCCGGTTTCAAAATCGGGTCCCAACATTGAAAGCTCGTGGGTAACAGTTTATAACGAAAAATAAGCAAAACCTTTGAAAGCATTTACTTGTCGCAGAAAATTCTTTTTGAGTTCATAAAACACATGTTTCTCAAATTCTTATCATATAGTCAAATCCTTAAACTACAAAACATGAATGCATCAAACTTGTTCACTGATCATAAGCACATAAGCACATCAGAATGGTTTGGGTGGATCCAAAACAGAATGTGCTATACATTTCCCCTAAAGGTCCTATGTAGCCGTGAATAGAACGTACTAACGTAATCCCACATAATGGTTTTGCGTAGCTGTGAACTTATAGGAGTCCTTAAAGGAGCTCCATGTCACTAGCGGGCAAGTGGGAGAAGGTTTTAACTTGGTCAACGTGCACGTGACTTAACTTAGGGATCCACCATAAACCCACATAACATGTAATTCATGACTTGTAAACTTGTTGCCCAAAATGGCACATTTTTGAAACTTGATTTCATATACTTGTAAACATATTGCCCAAAATGGCACTTTTCTTAATCTTGACTTTTCATAGACATGAGATATTTCGAAAACATTTCCAAAACATGATTCCATAAACATGTATCTTTTCACAAAAATTTATTTTCAAAATCTTTTCACATATCAACACAATTCATATATCAAACATATAATAGATTTTCAATTCATTCAAGAAGCGATAGATGCAACACTTATGATGCAATTGAAACCATTAAACTTTCTTGATTCAAAGAAAATATGTAGTGGTTTATTTACTCTATTATAAACATGTACCCACCTTGATTTCTTTGCTTATAGGCTTGCTCAAAATATCTCTACTCTTACTTCTCTTGTCTTTCTTGATTTCCTTAATTCTTCCCCCAAATGAAGAGATCTTTGGCTCAAATGGAAGCTCTTCTCTTGCTCTACCTTTTTCCCTTCTTGAACAACCTCAAAATCTCTCTTGAAGGCCAAGCAAATTAAAACCCTAGCTTGTTTTCTCTCCTTTTCCCTCAACCACTGAAATCTCTCTTCTTTCTCTTCTTCTATCCCAATTCACGTTTTCTCCTTCTCTTAAATGTAAGACCACATTTTTCTTTTCCAATCCTACCCTTAATGAGTGTGCAATGTCCACTTTACCCTTCCTTATATGCCTTATGTTCTTTATCCTTAAGTGTCTTGCCAAAAATACCCTTGAACATTCTTATAACCTTAACACTTTAATTCCACTTACCCATTCAATAAATCCTACTAACTTTAACATAATTAAATAATTACAAAAAGATTAATCTATTAAAACCTCAAAATTAGTTAAATCATGCTTATTCATTAAGAAAATTTTTTTGGAGGCCAACATATATCTGTTTTGTTACTTTATTCTTCTTTAAATTGGATAAAATTCATTAGCTAAAGATGAATGAAGATCTGTAATAACATTGATATCCATTTCATTCTATTTGGCATCATTTGTGATCGTAGACCTTCTATTAATAGTTGTAAGATAATTATCATTTGTGAGGATATCTTTCATCTTCAGATTTCATAAATAGAAATTGTTATCATTGAATTTCTCAATCTTAATTTTGGTTACAATTGCTTCTAACCCAGCCTATTTTGAGCTAAGAGTAATAGCTCCCATCATTTTGCAACTTAATAATTGTATATATGAAATAATACCTGATACCTTTAAAGGGTGAATAATATCCAACTTATTTTCTTATATAGATTATTCATTTATGGTGATAACTACAAAACATATGATGAGTAGATATGCGTGCTTTAATTAGGCTCTTATCTTACTTGTTAGAATGAATAGGTGAATAGAACAAGATCACAATTTAATTAAGATTTAAAGAAATAAGACTCATAAAATATTATTATGAGTAAAAAGAAGAGTTGCAACACAAACACCCACCCACTACAATTAAGTTTACAAATATTAATTTTTACTTAGGGTTTATAAGATTGAATTCTTAGAAGCCTCACTCTTGGATGCTTGAATTTGTTTCTGGATACTTAAAACAAGAAGGATGGGTATTTAATATAGGTGAATCAAACTAAATATAATCATACTTTTCAATTTGTTCTAATTAACACACATTTGAATATCTAATTTTGCATCATGCATTATTTATCTTCTTCTAACAATAGTTTAGAAAATCGAAAGTTATATAGAAGAAGTGAGCAAGTAGACTAGGTAAATTACTAACAAATTTGCCTTGTTCCTAAGTTATGATTTATAACGAGCACTTTCAATTCTTTTTTATTATCCATTTGATTGAATAAACTAGTGCAACAGAGGAAGGGTATCTTTATTATTGTTAGACTAGATTTATAAGGAATTATAAACCCTCTAAAATGCTTTTTAAGGATCCTATAAGTATTAAAGCAATCAGGAGGTCAATACCATACGCACATAATTACTTTCCTTTCATTACAACATCGATTACCTTGTATGCTTCGATATGCTTTTATTGATTTTTTTTAAAATTGAAAGTTAAAACCTGAAGACCTAACTTGATATAACTTATTAATGAAAGATAATAATTACTAAGAATAAAATTTTTTGTCTTTAGACATAGGAATGCCTCACTCAATTAAATCCTATTAGAGGTTAAATACTTCTTAACTTATGCTAGTCTTCGAATGTGACGTAAGAAGGGATAAATTTTGCACATACTTTTTTCTCTTTTAAAAGTTAAGTAATTTATCTATTCTAATGAATGATTACAATAAATTTATACAACATAATCATAAAATAAATGCAATAATAATAAATGATAGTAGAAAAAAGACATAAATTTAGTTTATAAGCCTACATCTGCTCCCCAACTTCTATTTGAAAATTTACTATTTTTTTCCTTCAATAGATAAAGAAGAATCCTCTATACAATATTTTCTTTGTCACAAGTCGAGATGAATTATTATAATCATCTTGCTTTGTCACGAGTGAAGATTTGAAAATCTTGTCAAAATCAAGAGGAACCCTCATAATATGTGTCTTCAATTGCAATAATTTTACAGTCATGTAAGATTCAAAACCTCTCTTTCTTACACTTACTAATGAACTAGAGATCAATTTATTTTTTAAAGTATACATATGCAAAATTTAACCTTTTAAGATTCTTAGCAACTTTTTAGCAAGACAAAGATTTTTCTTACAAATCAATTGTCAATTATACTCAAGACCAACTCAAATGATCATTTACCTAAAATAGCAAACATTCTTCTATTGGCGTATCGATTAGTTAGATCCTTAGTTAGAAAGAAAGTTCCCTCTCTGTAACTTTTGAAATCAACCATTAGCTAGTCAAACATACTTTAGTTGGGATATCGACATTCTCTCTCATTAACTTTTAAATCCTCTTTTGATTACCCAATCATAATCCTTCAACTAGTCTATGGTTCTCATGTTAATTCATCAACTAGTCAATGGTCTCGCTAGTTGAAAATCACCCATTATGCTTCTTTTTAAATTAGGTTAGGCTAGCTAAGCCTCTATAACAATCAAATTTTGGAAGTACTCTAAAACATCAATTTACAATGTTCACGTTTTTCATAAATGTAAACAACACATTTTGGTTTTAAAAAATACTTGATAACAAACTATTTCAAAGGTTTCCTAAAGCTTTTCTTGAAAATTAAGAGTTTTTTCTTAATTTTAAAATAATTTTTTCTAATTACGAAAAGATTTTGCATTATTCGCTATATGTAAATAATCATGTAATGATTAAGTCCTTAATTCATTGAAATGACCAAAATAATGTTATAAGAGAAAAGACAATGATTGTTATACATAAAATGACCTCATTCTTTCTTATTTTGGTCTATTTAACTTGAATTGCCTTAAACTCTTTTAAATTGTATTTATGGCTTTGCTTTTCTCATTTTAGTTTTTTATCGCTTTATTCTTGTATTGAACTTGATGTTTGACCTTTTACTTGAAAATTAAGAATTTTTCTTATTTTTAAAATAATTTTTTTCTAAATTATGAGAAAATTTTGCATTATTCCTTATGTAAATAATCATGTGACGATTGAGTCTCTAATTCATTAAAATGACAATGATTGTTACACACAGAATGACCTCACTCTCTCTTGCTCTTAGCCTACTTAACTTGAATTTCCTTAAACTCTTTAAAATTGTATTTACTGTTCTACTTTACCCATCTTAACTCTTTATCACTTTATCCTTATATTAAACTTGATCTTTGACCTTTTAGTAGAATTTTTGACAAATTAACTTACTAATTTCTTCCAAGATAAAAATAGTAATAATGATATATTGCGTTATCATCAAAATTATGAATTAGATCTTCACTTTATCCATCAAGCTATATCCATGTTGATGAACAAAAAATGGTGAAATTTGTGTATTTTTATATTTTTCCAGGGATTATTGTTGTTGTGTAATTTTATGTTTCCTCCAAGTTTCATATATGAAACATATTTTATATTTTGAAAACTCCTCTAATCTTATATTAAAATTTGTTTTTAATTTAATTATTCAAAACCCATATTCAAGTCCAGGCACAAAGATGGTGATTATGGGCAATAATCCCAACAAACATCCTCATGTATATCCAATAGTATATCACTCTACAATTAGAGCCACATTCCTCACTTCACTTGTAGCTAAGTTACCCCTCATCTTTTTCAGTCGTCTGGTCTGTCACCATCTTTTAATGTCGAGTTCTTGTCCAGTACTAGTCTATTACATCACGCGCATTTAAAGTTCCTCTCCTAATTTAGCTAACTCGGTGAAGTATGAGACAACAACAGTTGTTAAGTCGGTGGCTTCAACCCTATCAAGAAAAATCAGAGGGAAGATGATAGAGCCATATAGAGGAACTATAAAATTAGAAACTTTTGATAAACATCGAAAGATGAAGTTGAGCTATATAATTTAATTAAAACTAACGAATCAAATTAATATAATTAGAAGTGAATAATTTTATGAACCTGCAACTTTAATGTATTGTAAAATATATTAGTGATAAATACTAGTGAGATTTAATCTCTTTTTTATTATTTGAATGAATGACTTTCAAATGGAAGAGGATAAATATTTGTAGAGTTTTTCCTAGTTAAGTTAAAAATCAACTTAAAGAGTCAAATTAGATACTATTGATAAGAACATGTATAATTGAAACCATTTGGTCACAAAGTGTGTTGTCATTCATAATATCTTTAGTGCAAGGACGAAGATGAAAGCTTCCATCGCCCGCAAATCAATGGTTCATATGTCCTGTGTGATATGTTTCTTCTTTATGATCCTCTTACCTCAGTTTGGTGGTGGCGGCAAACTCACCAAGGACATCTTCCTTTTGGGTGGTGAATCTAACATGGTGGGTCAAGGAGGTGTATTCAATGGAAAATGGGATGTCTACCAGCCACCAGAGGTGAGACCTAATGAAAAAATCCTCAGGCTCAATGCTATGGGGAAATGGGAAGTAGCTGCCGAGCCACTTCATGCTGGCATTGACATAGAAGGCAGTTGGGGGGTTGGTCCAGGAATAGCATTCGCACATGAGCTTTTAGCAACTGGTTCAGGGTTTGGAGTTATAGGTCTCGTCCCATGTGCAAGAACCAACAGTCGTATAGTTAACTGGCAACGTGGACAGTTTTTCTACAAGGAATTAACCAGGCGAGCGAATGTGTCATTACAGGAAGGTGGTACAATTCAAGCACTGCTATGGTACCAAGGAGAGAGTGACACGATTTTCCAAGAGGATGCTGATGGATACAAAGAAAATACTGAGAAGTTCTTTAAAGATTTGCACTCTGATCTTAACATCCCACCACTACTGATAACACAAGTAGATTGATGTTACTCAAGTTCTACTGCAATTTATAGAGATCGGTACTGTTAGGAAATGTGAGATGTATTTATGTGCTTACTCTCATAGACTCTCTGCACTTGCAGGTGGCAATCGCATCAGGAAAAGGCAACTTCACCGACCGGATCAGGAATGATCAGCTAGAAATAAAACTACCACATGTGAAGCTGATCGATGCCAAGGGATTGCCCCTTGGAAGGGATCGCCAGCATCTCACAACTGATGCTCAGGTTCAGCTTGGTCAAAAATTGGCTCATGCTTTTATTGGCTCCTAAGCTCTCTTGTTAGCTCTATCTCATGACCAAGTAGCTAGGCAGCATGGTTGAAAGTTATTCAAAGCGGCAACTTGGATGTTTCTCTTCTCATGAATCAAAATATTTCAGATTACTTAGTGCCGTGGGCATTTGGAATTTGGATGCTTTGCTGTTCTTTTTAGCATTAATATGGTCAGAAGCCAAATTCAATTCGAGCTCCGCACGAGGTCACACCCAATTAAAGCAGCCTTATCCCTGTAAAATAGAGAGACTATTTCTAAAATCATGTCATCTTTCATCGCCCTTTTTTTTTCTTTATTCTCCTTCTACATAACTGCTTATTTAAATTGAATTCAGGATATGTAGGTAAAAGAGGTTGAGAGAAGTCAATGTTTGAGAAAAGAAAAGATTAATGTACAAGATATTACTTACAAAAAATCAAAACTCACAGGAGAGCATTTTTAGAGAAATTACACAGAATTTGAACCCAAACTCTTTTAGAAGTCATGAAATGGATTTCCAAAAGACTGAATCCCAGATTCTGACCCTGAACAGATGCCTCATGCCTGTTGTGGATGGGCTGATAACTACTGCTTGGAACTTTAATCTTTGTGGTTGTTGGGTCAACCCGATGATTTCCTAACGCAAAACCATAAAAGAGCATGTGTAACTATTACGGCAATAATGAATATAGGGACTTATGCTTATGGTAAAATCAAGCTACGATTATCATAAGCTTATCAAAATCCTATAAGCGAGCCGGATCCCACTGATACCAAATCATAAAGCAGGTAACAATGGAACTTCGGCTGAATTACCCCGCGGAATTAATTCGCCGCAGTCGCAGCGGTAGACATCAAATCCATGCAATAGGATATTCTGTCAGGACTAAACTTCCAAACCAAATCTTCAAGTGCTGACTTGGCAGCATTTAAGCCCCAGCAACTTATTCATTCATTTGCGCACCATATCTCATTCAGCAGATCAGATTTGTTCACGCATTTCACTTCAGTCACTTCATACGGAAACAGGAATCCATTTGTACGGAACATAGGAAAATGGCGGTTACATATTCATGGAACTTCCTGTCTTACGCCAGTACATCAACTCCGTCCAAAATCAGGCGCAAAATCTCTCTGTCGTCATTCTTTGCCACACCCCATCTTTTTCGTTATGCCAACAGACATGCCAAAAGATTTGTCATAGCCGTCACCACGGTGGACACGAGACCCACCGTGCTCGTCTCCGAGAAGCTTGAAGAGGCAGGGCTTGAGCTCCTCAGAAGATTCTCCAATGTTGACTGCTCTTACAACCTCAGCCCGGAGGAGTTGTGTACAAAGATCTCCCTTTGTGACGCGTTGATAGTTAGGAGTGGTACTAAAGTTACGAGGGAGGTGTTTGAACGGTCAGGCGGTAGGCTTAAGGTTGTGGGTCGTGCTGGTGTTGGCATTGACAATGTTGATTTGTCAGCTGCGACGGAGCATGGGTGCTTGGTGGTCAATGCGCCTACTGCCAATACTCTTGCTGCGGCTGAACATGGGATTGCGTTGCTTACTGTCATGGCTAGGAACATTGCCCAGGCTGATGCTTCTGTTAAATCTGGTTTGTTCGTTTAGTTCTTCTTCAGTTACTTGCTGGCTATGTTCTTTTATGTTGCAATTTGCTAGTCAATTCTGCTGCCTCGTAATATCTCTCTCTATCAAATGGTTTGTTTCACATTCTTTATAAACACCAGTTCGACGAACATTAACAAGATATAATTTTGTTCATTTTAGATGCTATAATATTTAGCAAAAAGTTTGGCAATTTACATAATCCGTCTTCTTAATTGGCATTGTGAATGAAATCGACTTACAACCAATTATGCCCAATGAATTTGGATTGATGTCAGCAATTTCCCTTTGCAGGCAAGTGGCAGAGAAGCAAGTATGTGGGGGTGTCGCTTGTTGGTAAAACCCTTGCTATAATTGGGTTTGGAAAGGTTGGTTCAGAAGTTGCCCGGCGGGCCAAAGGTCTATGTATGCATGTGATTGCATATGATCCTTATGCACCAGCAGAACGGGCGCAGGCAATTGGTGTGGAGTTACTGACTTTCGATGAAGCTATTTCAACCGCTGATTTCATCTCTTTGCATTTGCCTCTTACACCTGCAACATCAAAAATGTTTAACGATGAAACTTTCTCCAACATGAAAAGAGGGGTCCGTATTGTCAGTGTTGCTTGTGGTGGAGTTATTGATGAGGACGCACTAGTTAGAGCTTTGGACTCTGGAATTGTTGCTCAGGTTCTTGTGTGTCTGTTGATTAGGACCTGATTATCTTATTCTTATTTTCGTAGGGAAGAATGGACGATTTTAATGTTTCTGCAGGCTGCACTTGATGTCTTCATAGAGGAGCCTCCACCAAGAGATAGTAAATTAGTGCTGCATGAAAAAGTGATCGCAACTCCTCATCTTGGAGCTAGCACTTTGGAGGCTCAGGTTCATATGACTTTCATTTTTGTTCTCTGGCCGTGTTTCTTTATTGCTGAGTTTCTATTGTCTTGAAAGTTCCTGGTATTGATCAGGAAGGAGTAGCCATTGAAATAGCAGAAGCTGTTATCGAAGCTTTGAAAGGGGAACTTGCTTCTAGTGCAGTTAATGCACCCATGGTTCCTGTTGAGGTGCCAGTTTTTTTTTTTTTTCATATATTCACTATGGAGAGCGAAATATTAGTTATTGAAGTAGACTTATGGTCGACAATGGTCACATTGTGTCAATACAGGTTTTATCAGAACTAGCACCATATGTTGGGCTTGCAGAAAAGCTTGGCAAATTGGCCGTGCAACTGGTTGCAGGTGGAAGTGGTATAAGCTCAGTGAAGGTGACTTACACCTCCGCGAGAACTTCAAATGATCTCGATACTCGGCTTCTTCGTGCAATGATTACCAAGGGTCTTCTTGAGCCAATCTCTAGTGTTTTTGTAAACCTGGTAAATGCCGACTTCACTGCAAAACAGAGAGGACTAAGAATAACAGAAGAGCACGTTCTTGTGGATGGTTCACCCGAAAATCCACTTGAGTTCATCCAGGTCCAAATTGCAAATGTCGAATCTAAATTTGCCAGTGCAATTTGTGACTCAGGTGAGATTAAAGTAGAAGGAAAAGTTAAAGATGGGAGGCCTCATTTTACCAAAGTGGGATCCTTTAGTGTAGGCGTGAGCCTGGAAGGTAGTATCATTCTGTGCAGACAGGTTGATCAACCTGGTATAATTGGTGATGTAGGGAGTATACTAGGTGAAGAGAATGTAAACGTAAATTTTATGAGTGTTGGGAGGATAGTTGCACGAAAACATGCAATTATGACCATTGGTGTGGATGAGGAACCTAGCAAGGAAGCACTAAAGAAAATAGGAGAGGTACCAGCTATTGAAGAATTTGCTTTCCTGCGTTTGTAATGCAGTCAGATTCAGTGTCATGGTCCTAAAAGTAATTTTTACGTCATATTTAAAGCAGTCGGGGCAACTGGTTGAGTACCTAGTATGTTCTGCGTGCTTCTTGTTTCAAGAAATCAATTTTCTCCCAGGAATGCCATTGCTATACAAACATTAGAATTTTAGCTCCACTTAAATGGACTTCCACTTCAGATTTTGTTAATAATTAGTGTAGTAAAGGTGCTTAATTATATGTGTATGTTTGATCAAGAAGTAATTAACTCGTAATTTCCATGATTTGAAACCTGTCGAAGACATTTTTTAACGTTTCATCATAGCAGAAAACTAAAGTAATTATCTTCACCAGTTCATCGCCTGAGATTCTCGTTTATAAGTCGAGCAGGAGCAGCCAACACATGTAGTACGAGGGTATTGCGTACTATTTATAGCCAAATATCGATAGAGACAAAGGTGGATAGATCACTGGTTACTTGCGGGTCAAGAGGGAGAACTCAAGGGAGAAGGTGAGAAATTGTTCACCTTGCTCCAACAAGAGCGATTCTGGAAGCTGAGGTAGCCTGTTGGCTAGTGCTGCTGATGTTGTCAACAATTGTTGATTGGTGCCTACCATGTTTATCACAGCCAGGGAATTGCCTATAAAAAGGCAGGAGTAGTATGAAGAGCAAGAAGCAAGCAAGAGAGAAAAAAAAAAAAGAGAAAGTGAGGTGAGAGAGAAAAAAGAAAAAGAGGCCAAAAAATATCTTGTGCATTTTTTTAGTCTAGTTTTTTTTTGTAATTTTCCGGTTTTTCTCAGTAATAAAAGTTTTCTATCCTTGTTCGTAATTTTTACCCTTATTTGGAAATTTTTCACGTAAAATCTGTGTATTTATTACTATTCACTCAGCCTTATTTAGCTGAAAACTTGCTCTAATCCGATTAATTTTTACAACAAGTAGTATTAGAGCGAGGTCATAAAATTGCACCAAGTAATTCAAGTATATATTACTATTCACACATACGATATTCACATGTACGAAACTATTCACGTATACGGTATTCATACATACGGTACTATTTATGTAAAATAGTGGGAGCTTAATTTTATTCGTAATAGAAGCAATGGTAGCAAAATTTGATATTGAGAAGTTCAATTAGAGTAATTTCTCATTAAGGAAGTTGAAGATAAAGGCAATCGTGAGGAAAGATAATTGTCTGGCAGTCATTAATGAATGGTCAGCTGGAGTCACAGATGAAAAAAGAAACGAAATGGGTAGGAATGTTGTAGCTAATCTTCGCCTAGCTTTAACTGATGGAGTATTATCCAGCGTAGAGAAAAAGAAGACTATAAAGGAAATATGAGATTATCTCACAAAATTGTATGAGACCAAATCACTCCACAACAAAATTTTCCTAAAGAGGAAACTATATACTTGACGCATGGCGGAATCCACTTCGGTGACGGAGCACTTAAATATTTTAAATACTCTATTTTTTCAACTCACTTCATTGGGGCATACAATAGAGATAAGTGAACGTGCGAAACTTCTACTCCAAAGTCTACCAGATTCATATGATTAACTCATTATCAATTTAACAAACAACACATATACTTTAGTCTTTCACAATATTGCAGCTGCTATTCTGGAAGAGAGTCGGCGCAAAAGTAAGGAAAACAGGCTGACAAATTCGCAACAAGCAGATGCCTTGGTAATGACGAGAGGAAGATCAATGAAACGTGGCTCAAGTGGGAGTCATAGTCATGATAGATCAAAATCCAAGAGTAAGAAGAATTTCAAGTGCCACAATTGTAATAAGAAAGGGTACATGAAGAAGGATTGTTGGAATCTAAATAAGAAAGATTCTATTCCTTAAGAAAATGCGGAAAGTAATTCAGATGATGGAAGTGCAATGGTCTGTGAAGCAGCAACGACTATTGGAAGTAACAGAAGATTTGTTGATATATGGCTTCTCGATTCAGCAGCTACTTTTCATATGACCTCTCGAAGAGAATGGTTCCATCAGTATGAATTTGTCTCTAAGAGATCTGTGTACAGCTGTAATGATCAAACTCTAAAGATCGTTGGTATCGGCACCATCAAGCTAAAACTGTATGATGGGACAACTCAAACTATTGAAAAAGTGCAACATGTGGAGTGCCTGAAGAAGAATTTGTTGTATGTAGGACAACTGGATGATCTCAGTTTCAGATTTGAGATTCAAAACAAAATCATGAAAGTGATTAAAGAAGCGCTAGTATTTATGAAAGCAGAGAAGATTGTTGCAAATCTGTACATGCTAAAGGGAGTAACTTTGCAAAAAGGAGAGGCATCCGCTGCAGTGACTAGTCTAGACCACAAATCTACAATGACGTGGCATAAGAAGCTTGGACATAAGTCAAAACAAGGAATGAAGATAATTGCAGAGAAGAATCTACTTCCATGACTCACAAAGGTAACACTACCCTTCTGTGAGCATTGCATTGTGAGTAAGTAACATCAATTGAAGTTCAACACATCAAAGCTCAGAAGCAAAGAAATTCTAGACTTGATTCACTCTGATGTATGGCAAGCACCAGTTACGTCCCTAGGAGGAGCAAATTTCTTTGTATCATTCATTGATGATTATTCGAAGAGATGTTAGGTGTTTCCTATCAAGAGAAAGGCAGATGTGTTCCAACTTTCAAATCTTACAAAGCGCGGGTGGAACTTGAATCTGCTAAGAAGATCAAGTGTTTGTGCTCAGATAATGGAGGCGAATATACTGGGAAAGAATTTGATGAATTCTGGAAGTAAAAAGGCATCAAAAGGCAGTTAACTACGGCATACACTCCTCAACAAAATAGTGTGGCAGAGCGAATGAACAAAACTCTGTTAGAAAGAACCAGAGCGATGTTGAGAACTGCAAGCTTAAATAAGAAATTTTGGACAAACACAGTCAATATTGCCTATTATATGGTGAATCGAGCTCCATCAACTGCAATTGAGTTGAGGACACCGATGGAGATGTGGACTGGTAAAACCAGTGGATTATTCCAACCTCAATATATTTAGAAGTCCGGCCTATGTGATGTTCAATGCCTAAAAAATGACAAAGTTGGATCCAAAATCCAGAAGATGTATTTTCTTAAGGTATGCTAAAGGTGTGAAGGGGTATCGTCTGTGGGATCCCACTGTCCATAAGATTGTTATCAGCAGGAATGTTATCTTCATAAAAGATAAGGATCAAGAGCAAGTAGAAAATGTTGGCACTGTACAAGAAAATCTAGAAACTACAACAGTACAAGTGGATAGGGAAGTTGATCACAATGATTCTTCTAAAGCTGTACCAGAGCATGAGGAGCAAGAACTAGTTGAATATGATGTTCCAGATACTCAGAGACCAACTCGCATAAGAAGAGCATTGAGCTGGCACTCAGATTATATTATGGAGAGCAATATTGCATATTGTCTTTTAATTGAGGATGGAGAGCCATCAACTCTTCAAGAAGCAATAAATAGTTCAGATGTATCTCAGTAGATGGCAGCAATGCAGGAAGAAATTGAAGCTCTGCATAAGAATAAGACATGAAAGCTAGTATCACTACCACAAGGAAGAAAGCCTGATGGCAATAAATGGGTTTACAAGATCAAACAAAGTGGTGATGATCAAGTGGAGCAATATCATGCTAGACTGGTGGTAAAAGAATATGCTCAAAAAGAAGGTATTGATTTTAATGAAATATTTTCTCCTGTATTTCGACTCACTACAGTTCGAGTATTTCTAGCAATGTGTGCTATATTTGACTTGCATCTTGAGCAATTATATGTGAAAACTGCATTTCTTCATGGAGATCTTGAAGAAGAAATTTATATGCTCCAACTAGAAGGTTTTGAGAAAAAGGGAAAGAGAATTTAGTTTGTAGGTTAAATAAATCTCTATATGGTTTAAAGCAGGCGTCGAGGTGTTGGTATAATAGATTTGATTCCTTCATCATAAGCCTTGGATACAACAGACTGAATGCAAACCCTTATGCATATTTCAAGAGGTTTAAAAATGATGATTTTATAGTCTTACTATTGTATGTAGACGACATGTTGGTAACAGACGCCAATAATGATCGTATCAAAGAATTGAAGGCACATTTGACTAGAAAATTTGAAATGAAGAACTTGGGACTAGCAAACAAGATTCTAGGGATGCAAATTCACCGAGACATAAATAATAGGAAGATTTGGTTTTCTCAAAAGAATTATTTGAAGAAGATCTTGTAGCTATTCAACATACAAGATTGTAAGTCAATTTATACCCCTCTTCCTGTTAATTTCAAGTTATCCTCAAGTATGAGTCCTAGCAATGAAGA
>JAOTIZ010000006.1:4723479-4743711 GCA_027123425.1 Erythroxylum panamense | reverse complement strand
AAATGGAAATCAACTTATCAGTGCTCCATTCATCTTTCTGAGCATGATAAGTAGTCTTGAGAACATCAAACTCAGATAGAAGAGATTCAGACACCTGCCAGATCAGATAATCCTCTCCCAACACAACTTTCACGGACTTCAACTTGTTATACTAGTTCATAAGCTTCATTACATGCTCACGAACACCATCCACACCATCATACTTGGTCTTATACAGAAAAGACCAGTAGTTAGACTTTTCAGTCTTATCAAACTTCTGGAATTTTTCACTAACAACCTTGAGATAATTTTTAGCATTATCAGTTTTAGTGATGCTCTCTTTAATAGCCTTCTCCATTGTGTACTTGATGGTCATCAAACAAACCTTATTAGAATGAGCCCACTTATCATATTTAGCTTTATTTGAAGTGGAAGTCTTAGTAGTGGGTTGTGCAAGCTCATCCTCAAGGAGAGCAACATCAACATTAGAAATAGCCAAAAATAGATTCAAAGATTCAAGCCAATCCTCATAATTGGTCTTATTCAGCTTAACCAAAGAATTTAAAGCTGGAAATTGAAACAATGCAAGGAGATTTATCAAATGTATCAACATATAGTAAAACTAGGCAAATAACACAGTTGGGTTCTCAAGCAATTGCAATCTTGCCTAATGGTCCCGAATAACAACACAGCTCATTCAGAACATTAAATTATGCCCTAAAGCTAATATCGATAGCATACTAAAAACTTAAAGACATAATTTAATGAATTAAACAAAGCATTAGAAACTACATTGATAAAGACAAACAGATAGGGTAAGTGCGTCATTAACATAGTATCTAATATATGCCCAATAACAATATCACAATAGCATTTTGTAATAATTGGTCTCACGATAGGCGAGCTCACAATTACACGAAGTGAATAACAAGAGTCCAATAACACATCCTAAGATTGCCCCATAGGTTCTAGTTAGCACCACAATTACAAAATTAATCATATTAATCATACAATATAACATTATAAGCATAAACTACATCCAAAATTAATTTTGGTGCATAACTATATTACCACTGAGAGTACACAAGACCCCACAAGCCCAAAAAATACCAAAAATAAGTACACAAATTTTCAAGATAAAATTCAGAGAATATATTATATTTTTATTAAATTTAAAGTTTGGGAAAATAAAAATAAATATGTCTATTATCCAAAATTTTCAGAAAAATATCATTAATTAGAACTAGACAAATGGAGCAAACAGGCAAAATTTAGGACAAAACGGCCAAGGGAGCAAGTCACATGTGCCTCCAAGCACCACCCCTGCATGTGGGGAAAAGCCAGTCGGGTCGAGCTATATCTTCCTCACCCAAAACCCTGGAATTCGGTTCATTCGACCCGGTTCACGACCCGGTTTGGAAAATTGCCATAACTTGCTCAATTTTTATCTGTTTTCAACAAAATTGGTGTCATTAGATTCAGAATTTAACGATCTATCAAAGCCCTTAATCAATTTCACGAAAAGGCTACTGAAAAATTTTGAAAATTTTGAAAAGGAACTTTTTGATGGTTTGCATTTTCAGGTTCTGGGTTTTAACAAAAAACAACAAAAAATTCAACAAACTTACCACACAATTTGACACCAAACTGAAACAAACCAACAACAACAAAACAGATTTCATAAAAAAATTATCAAAAAATGAAAAATCTCAATAAGCAAAACTCAAAATTTCTTGAACATCAACATCTAATTTCAAAAATTACCCAAAATTAGCAGTCACAATTAGGGTTAATTAAGCTATGATACCAATTAAAGAATAATTAAAAAATTATTGATTAATGTCATGATTAATCAATACAATTAGACTAACCTTATAATTGCAACATGCTAGATTCAAGAATTGGATGGACAAATACCTGAAAATTGAGAAATAATTGAGTCCATTGTTGTTTTTTGTGAAGTGTAGCGACAGAGATGCAAATGATTGACTACTGCTATTCTAATAGAGCAACTGCATTTAAGGTTGGCTAGCAGTAGGGCTTCCTGTGAATTGCAAACATGGGTCAAGCCTACCCATCATAGCAAGCCCATGAGCACAGGTCCAATGACACGTATGAGAGAAGTACTAAGCCCAATTATATTGACAACTAATTGATCGGGATTTGTACAAAATTATATTTATTGTTTATTATGCTAGTCCATAAAATTAATGATAAAATTCTATCATGAACATCTTTCTTCCTTTTCTTCTTTTCATAGTACACAATAGACATAATGATAAGTTGGTGATGATGCTTGCGACAAAATGGAGGGATATCAGATTGATAGCTCGGGTTGATTTCGAGTTAGGGTGTAAGCAGTTTGGGCTTTCATATTTTGAGTAAGCTTCGGATCCATCAGACTTAAGATCAAGTTCTAGTAGTATAAGTCAGATTTGATCCAAATTTGGATTGAGTTTAGATCGACCTGGGAAGGTTAGATTGTCAGCTTGGTGATGGGATATGTTGCCTTTCTTTATACGCGTCTCCCTCTCAAAAAGAATAAATTTAAGATATACATTGTAACCCCTTAAATTTGTCTAAAATTTAACTTAAATCCTAAAATTTGTGAGTGTTTTAAAAAAAGAACTTGATGTTTCTCAAACCATATTTGTTAAACTTCATACTAATGAAACTCGAACTATTATCAGAGTTCCGTCTATATAGCTCATTTTTTAAAATTTGAGGGCTATATCATTATAACAAAACTAACTTTTACCTTTTTTTGGCAACAATTTTCTGTTTTTAGCTACAATTTCTAAATTCATTGTCAGACGTCGAGTCTTTGACGATTTTCACTAAAAGTTGTACTTTTGGCAACAAATTGAGAAATCGTTGCCAAAAGTTGAAATTAAGGAATGTTTATTTTATGTATTTCTTAGGAAAATTTTGATGAAATTTTTTATGTGATAGTGTTCTTTAAAATAATAATGTTAAGAAGATAATTTTTTAATGGTAAGTGTGCTTAATAATCTTAAGGTTAATTATAATTGACATTTATATGATTTTTCATATTTTTCATTTGCCTTCTTTGTAAATTTGTTTAAATAGCTAATGTATTCAAAACCATTTGAATTTGTTTAAATCTATGAATTTATACACAAATGATTCTTTAATGATGCCTATTATACATAGTACTACACCTCTATTCATACAAATATAATGGAGCATCTAAAAATTGTAAACTATTTTCCTTTAAACATATTGTTGAAAAACACATAGTGGGTAATCTATATTTTGACAAATAAAAATATTATTTGGATATTGAAAGATAAACATACCTAAAATTTTAATATTAATAAGATCAAAATATAATAAATTTAAATTGACTACTATTCTTAATCATTAATATTTATTAACAATAAAATAATAATACATATAAATATTGAAATATGGTAAGCAACATAAAATAATGATATATGGTATATAGTACAATATTTAAGTTAGAACTTTAACAATTCTTACACATATGTTAAATAAAAAAAGTTTCACGCTTATTCCATCGAAAAGAAGAAATAATTATTTTTTTATATTCCAACTGACTTGAGACTCAGTAAAAGAGGGAAAGAAGTTCCTTATGTCTAGATTCCCTAAAAGGATCCTTACACATTGGAATACATCAATTGATACAATCAAAGATCTTCCCTTCGGTGTTGGGATATTGACACCATCTTACAACTACTTCTTGGCTTTAACTACACTAGTAGAAGATATAGTGAACAAATCCCCACATGTAGTATGGATCATTGAACTAGATGAATCACCTGTACAATGCGTTTCACCTAAGAAACAATTAGTGTAGAACTTAAATAGCCAATTAAGTCAAATGGTATAACAAACCCAAATTCAAACATATGTATACCTGATTAAAAAGACATAATAATTGGAGTTGACGACTATTCCAAAACAATTGATTTTCCTAATCCTATACTGACCATTGGGACATTGCCACTCTATTTTCATCTATTTTCTCTTGAAGATTTGAGAAAGCTTTACACAACACATAGTACATACAATCAAACGTCCGTGTGATAGATTTCTAACAAAAAATGAGATACAAATAATTAAGGAAGAGAGGTAATTCAAATGATACTAAGAACCTTGAAGAAGAAGATCGGCTATTGAAGGCAAGTGGTGATTAAACTTTGATGAGGAGATTAGTTGTTCATCGATTTGATCTTCATCAGGGAGAATTTTGCCACATTCCTCTCAGCGGAGCTCATTTCTACCATCAGAAGCTAGTCGCCATGTTGGCATTCCGTGATGAATTAGTGTTAAGAGTTTTATTATGAAAAGTTAATTTAACATAAAATTCATTATGTTTAATTTTAAATTCTTTTGGTAATCAAATCCTATAAATTCTCAGGGGTGGAATAAACTGATTCAAAATTGAATAAAACTTTACCATACAAATCGTAGCAAAAACAAAAAAAGGTCATTCCTTTTTAGCTATACTAAAATAACCTTCTCTAAAGCTATTTGTTATTTATTATAATAAAAATCAACATAGCTCAAGTCCAAAATAAGATTTGAACAAATTCTCTTATTGAAGATATACTTGATCCGATCGACAAATACTTAGGAAAAGCTTTTGTATATTGAACATCTAATATAATAGCTTAAGTTACATACGTAATAACAAACTTGCGGAAAGATAAGAGAAGAAGAAGCAAACCTGGAAAAAGTTGTGTGTGTGTGTGAGAGAGAGAGGAAGATAAGAGAAGAGAATCAACTAAATGTTGAAAACGAAATGAAGTTTATAAACATCCCTTATAGAAGTTAAATACTCTCATAGATCTTGAATCAAACAATTAGCAAGCTTTCCTAAAAAAAGCATTGAAGGTGGGAAAAAAACATCAACCCATATACAACCAACACAAAAACACAGTTGACCATCTTCCAAACACAATTGACCATATTCCAAACATAAACACAAACACAAACACACAAAAACCCATACAGCATGAGAAGAATGCAAAACCCACATAAACTCTGAAACAAAGTGGAAAAACAAAGAACAACAAAAGGAGGGTTCTTGCAAATAGAAAAGAAGAATAGTACCAACATAAGACACTACTCTTATTTGATAGTAACGACCATAACACAGAAGACAACAACCACAGAGGAGATGATGCTTCTTCTAAAACATGATCGCTAACACGAAAACGAAGAAAGTTGCAGTTTCTTATTAATAACCTAGTAGAAAACGACATCGTTTATTGTTAAGAAAATGACGTCATTTATTGTTAAGAAAACGACGTCATTTATTGTTAAGAAAAACGATGTCATTTATGGTTAAACAAATTGATGTCGTTGGATAATCGTCTCTAAATGGTGGCCTATTACCATTTAACTTGTTCTTTGGTGACGAAATTATATGGAATACATAAATTTTTATAACAATACCAAATTTATTTATGATATATACAAAATTATGATTAAATAGACTAATATATTACATAAGTAAGATATGAGAAAATTTACCTATTATCTATGCATTCATAAATCATTATACTAGTTACAGTTATTATCTATACATTCATATAACATTGTAATAATTACCATAAATAATTATATTTATTGCAATATAGTAAAAAATAGAAATGAATATTTCATATTAATATCATATTCTTAAAAATAAAATTTAATATTATGGACAATGATTGTAAGTCTGAAAAAAATTTAGTTAACAACAAAATTACTATATTAAAATATTATCATAAATATGAAAAGAATTGGTGATGATTACACGAGATCATCGCTAAAGGGCATCTACATTGGTAATGTTTTATTGAATTGTTGCCAATTGTGAACAATGCCGTTTGTAACATTTAAAAATTAATAAAGAATGACATTGTTTATTTTAACAACAAATGACATCGTTGGGGGGCTTTGGCTTCAACGTGTTGAATCAAATGAAAATGAACACGAAATGAGCAAGGGGAGGGGGGCTTCCACTACAACATTTAAGCCCTACAGAAAATGATGTTTATTTCTATAATTACTGCATAAATTTAGCTTAGAACAAGGAATGGGTAATTCCACATGCTAGGAATAGATAAGAATAGGGAGTACGACTTCTTTAGAGAGGGAAGGGTATACAATTCCAAAAAGATTCATTATAATCAAGTTCCTAATGTTCAATGGAAAATATTTCAAAATTTGTGGATATACGAATGTGAGAAGTTCTTCATCCTCGACCACACACTAGAATATTTAAAAGTTTGCAAGGTGGTGATGCAACTAAAGGAGTAGGCACAAGAGTGGTATCGACTTTATCAAAGAAATTAAACTAAGGTGGAGCTAGTCAAATGGGGCGAATTTGCTACAACCCTTAAGCAACAATTATAGAAATTTTTTAGGACCCTATGGAAGATTTGAAGTATTTGAAATAAAAAAGGTCGATTTAGAAGTATTGCATAAATTTTGATCATTATTCCAATTGTATATCAATGCCAGAGGACTATCTAGTGGAGATATTCTTAAAGGGGCTCAAACATAGTAAAGTTTGTGGTAAAATTATAAGATTCGCCTATCTTTCAACAACATATGTTCTGGATAGGAAGCAAGAGGCGATAATGGCTCCTAATTTAAGTTCTTAAATATAGAGAGGAAGATGAACTAGAGCACCAACCAATATAAGCATCTCCAATTAAAGCTCTTCTCCTTAAAACATTGTCACCATAAAACTTAGCTTGACATATGGATTGTCTCCTACTCTAAGTAACCAAATTAAATTATCTCTAGCTAGGACAAGTAAGATGTCAAGAACTATCAATAGCAAAGAATGTGATAACAAAAAGGATAAGGGCTTCTATTTTGATGTGATGAAAGAAATGTCCCATATCACAAATATAAAATTAAAGAATTTTATTTATTATGATAAAAGAAGAATAAGAAAAATAATGTTAGAGGAGGAAGTGGAGGAGAAAAAGAATGGTTAGGCGATGAGTTTGTAAAACTAGCATCTCCTAATGTATCCTTATAGATGATTGTGGGAATGAAAGGAAAATGGGAACTTAAGCAATTAAGAACCTCAAGAATGCATCAGAAGTGTGTGATTCACATATTAGTGGATAATGGAAGTACTCACAACTTCCTGGATATTTCAATCATTAAAAAACGGACAATGCGATGTACGGGAGGAGGAATCATTTCAAATTACTATAAGTGGAGGATTAAAATTGACATGTAATCAGTTTAATATGAAACTTACATGGTCCATACATGGGTTGCAACTATAAATGCTATTATGATTGCATTGAATAGTTATGATGTAATACTAGGTATATAATGGTTAGTAGGATTGAATGATGCCTTATATAACTTTAGGAGGAGAACTATGACATTCAAGTGGAATGGTGAGCTTATCATTCTCAATGGTCTTACGGAGGGAGTTTTATAAGGTGCTTAAGAAATAAAAGAGAGGACATCTTTACATATTGCACCTAACTTTTCCTATTATCAATTATAACAAGTAGACATAAAGGAAAATCAATTGGGTTGTTTTGATGAAATAAATGGAATTTTAGAAAAATATGCATTAGTTTTAAAGGAACTTGATTAATTGCCTCTAAGTAGAAAGCATAACCATAAGGTCCATTTGAAGTAAGGAATTGCGGCTACCTAGACCTATGATTACTCTGGAGTGTCGATGGATGTAACAAGGACCTTAGTGCAAAGTTAATGAGGCAAGGCTTCATTCGACATAACATTAGATTATATGCTTTTGCGGTAGTACTAGTTAAAAATGGACAATTCATAAAAAATGTGTGGATATTGCAGGGAACTCAATAAGCACATCATCAAATATAAATTTCCAATTCAGCTTATTGAAGAGCTCCTAGATGAATTACACGACTCTAGTTAACACTCTAAGCTTTATTTGAGGTTGGGGTACCACCAAATCAAGATGATACCAGAAGATATACCTAAGATAATAGTTAGAACCTATGAGGGACACTATGAGTTCTTAGAGATGCCATTTGGGTTGACATTTAAACCCTTATTAAAGTGGTTTATATTAGTGTTTTTTTTATGATATGCTTATTTAAAGTGATTCTTTCCAATCACATTTAGAGCACCTCATAAAAATAATGGAAACATTCTAGGAGAGTGAATTATCTATAAAAGGAAGCAAGTGGCTTTTTGAGCAAGCTAGATGGAGTTTTTGGGTTATTCCTTATAAAAAATGTACAAAAAAGACATAAGGAAGATAAACACCATTCAAAGTTACCCAATTTCAAAAACAATTAAGGAGTTTAGAGGGTTTTTAGGTTTCACGGGCTATTATCGTAGTTTTATCAAGCATTATAGGGAGATGGCCAAACCATTAATAGAGTTATTGAGGAAACAAAATGCAAACTATTGTAATTGATGCTTGGAGGCACAAAAAGCATTGGAAGAGTTTAGTAGGTTTATCATCTATGCACATGGTCTAGCCTTTACTAACTTTTCTAAGCTATTTATCATTGAGGCTGATGCAAGTGGAATAGGGATAGGTAAAGTATGTAATAAGAAATATGTTCTTGAGTAAGGCCTTATTAGAGACAATAAGGTTTTTCGTCTTTTAAAAATAAATTCTTGATGGTGATCAAGGTAATCAAGCATTAACAACATTACCTTAGTGGAAGGTCATTCATTTTAAAAACAGACTACAAAAGTCTGAAATACCTATTGGATTAATAGATCATTACCCCCTTCCAACAAACTTGTCTTTTAAAATTGGGGTATGATTTTGAGCTATATTATATAGGTGAGAAAGGAAATGTTACTACTGATTCATTATTCTAGGTTCACTAACTCATAATTATTAACAATGTCGATCTCTTAAGTGTATACAAGGTTAACAGAAGAGACAAGGCCCTGTTTGGCAATCAGCTGATTGTATTAGCTGTTAGCTGATAGCTGATTATATCAGCTGATTTGATAAGCTGATTGCATTAGCTATTTGTCATTTTATGTTCAGTAAAATTAGCTGTTTAGTATTAGTTATTTATGTGTAAAATGACTTATAACAACATGACTTCAAAAAAATTATAAGGGTATGAATATTATATATCTTAGTATTTCGTTCAATATTCTTATAGGATTTTAGATTTTAGATATTAAATTATACAAAAATTAAGTTTATAACTCTAATAAAAAATAACGCACATATAATAATAATAATAACAATAATAATAATAATCATGATGATGATGATGATACGTCCAAACATAAAATATAACAATACAAATGAAGTTTAACACAATTCAAATAGAGCAAAAGAAATGAACATCATCATTTAAGGAAAAGTTTTATGACAATTCAAAAATGACATCTAACTGCCATTAAACTAGAAGCAATATTATCACAAATAGTTTTCATCTCCCGAGTTCTTTGTCTTCGATGTCTTCTTGTGTAGAGTTAACTTCAACATTTTGAAATACATTTGAATAGAGTTAACTTCAATATCTTGAAATACATTTGAACTTAAATATTCACCTCTTGGATTTGCATTTAATAACTTAAATAATCTCTATTTTCTTATTCTACCCAATTAAAGAAAACCTTTTTCAGTTTCAGAATGTGTAGTTATGTACTATATATGTGATTGAAAATAAAGGTAAAGAGAAATATATAAGAAAAAAGATTAAGAACGACTACTAGGCTAAAAAGATCGTACAAAATAAACAAAAAGTTGTTGAATTATGAATGTTGGTGGTATTACTTCCATATATACTGATGCATAGAAACCATAATGTTTACACTTTAATGAATAGTTTAGTGTTTCAACATTTAATACTAATATTCCCAATTGGCTTAATACATTTTTACAACGTAAGCCAGGTCGAGCTAGTGTCAGCACTTAACAACATAAGATTATTCCTTTCGGTTCGTCTGTCCTTAAACTTGATTATAGGTTGGTGATACTCAGCTTGGCTTCCTGCAGCCTAAAACCCTTGTCAAGGTATGGTGACCAGTCACATTAGAGATCTTGTTATCAATTAAATTCAATATCTAAAACAATATTGAACTCTAGAATGAAAAAACTGCAGCAGATTCAAGGAACTAGGGTCATATATATTATAAATTCATTCAGTGTTTTACATGTACAATAATCTTTAGTTAGTCTCAGTACCAAGCATGTATGAAGTTGTGGATGGTTCAAAGAACGTGGAGCTCCCGAAATACTATATTCCTGGACAATCGCATCATCAGTTGAAACCAACAAATAAATTTTGTAGATGAAAAGATAGTTAGTGCTAAAATAACGAGGAAGGATGTAGAAAAAAATTTATAGTAAAAAATTGCCATCTTAATGCTCCATTTTCACTCATTCCTGCTTACCAATCCCATATTGATTCTCCTTATAAGCAGTAATGTTCTCTGCTTCATAAGGAACCATTGAGTAGCTAGTATTCTAGGTTAATGATGTTGCTCTAAGAAAGCTCCTTATAGAGCTCAGGTTCTTAAATTTTGGAGGAAAATAACATCTTCAATGTCCTTAGACCCTATCTTGAGGTCATGAATTTTATATTTCATTTTAATACTATTAAAATGATAATTTAGCAAAATATAATTTTTCCTTGTATTAACAAAATATTCATCCAATTGGCCTAGTAGAATCTGAGAGTAAGCAGTACCTTGGTTAGCCTCGACCATCCTCATTCATCAATTGATAAGCTAAAAACTATCAATACCTGAAAGACTGAAAGTAGATGCCGTATATTAGTGACTCATAAATCAATGCCACCATAAGCTATAATGGCAAAAAGTCTGGATACAAAAGTTCCAGAAAGACAGTTATGCATCCAGCTGCACTGCACAGGAAAGTTACTGACACTGGGTTATTTAAGCAATAAGAAATGTTCAAATAGGTCATATATTATGTAAGATACTGAATATTCAGTTAATAAATTGAAGCTACAACATATATTTGCCAACAAATTTACAGCAAGCAGTCCAATTTTCCTACACAGCAGAACAATATAAATTTCTTTCCTAATATCTTCAGTTATCTACTAGATGTTGCAATATGGAAAGTATTAGTTAGCAACTGCTTACATTATGGGGAACACATAAAATGCCTGTGGTTCAAATTAGCTTCATTTGAAAATCAAACTAGCAATCATAAATTTATACCAATCTATTTTCCTATCGAAGTGCATCTTTCCCCTAATAACTAGCTTCAAAGCATTTTACATTGACTACCCTCCTAATGGAAGTCCACCATAATTCTATAAGAGCAGCCTTGAAATGAACGCCTGATATTGCTATTCTTAGGCTTAGAACTAAGATAACTTGTAACAAGCTTAGCAGTCTTTCTCTATTTCATATAAAGGGACTATATATCTAGTTTGGACAAGATTGGACCTATGAATCTCATAGCATCCCTATAGAGGACATGGCGCTACATTGTTGGTCAATCAGTTGTCAGAAATGAAACATGAATTTTGCACATATACGCACAAATAAATCGATCAGAAGAAACTTTTTCCCATCCTTAAGAGAAGTGGACATGAGGAGACAAAAAAACTTGAAGGTTCCTTCAAGCATATACAATTGCAGGAACCAATTACTTAACTAAAATGATTAGGTAAAAGAGGGGAGGAAACAAAGATTATTGATTTACCCCAAAGATGATTAGATAAAAGAAGGGAGGAAACAAAGATTATTGACTTATCCCAAATGAACTTTGACGTTATCTAATTGAGTCGGTCCAAAATGCATTCTCAATAACCAAATATCCCACTTACTGAACACAATACCTTCAGTTTAACATTTAACAATACAGAACAAAGTTCAACTAAAATATCATGGATTCATATAACATTTCATATCATTTGAGGCTATATTCGACTTAGAATCTTAAAGGGTGAGTCAGCTACTTTCTTTACAAAAAAGAAATCAGAATGAAGAAATCAAAAATGGAAATCATTAGCGTTAAAACTGTAACTTACTGGCCATGTGTCGTCCAGAACTTCCATTAAGATGTCAGGGGCTGAATTCGTTTCAGTCGTTGGGCCACTTGCCTCATTGAAGGTCTAGATGAGAGTGATTCACCTGTACACATAATGCCTAAATGAAGTATCACAATTAGGTCATTATGTGGTCCCGAATCCCACAGCCCGGCTCTGAAAAACTCACAAGCTCGACCCTGACGTAGCAGCATGCCTGCCCAAGCCACAATGTTGAATCCATTTCCAAAGGAAGAGAATGATGGATCCAGAGCCTTCTTGTCAGATATTAATTCTAGAAGAACAACACCATAACTATACACATCAGCCTTATCAGAAACTCGGCAAGTCATTGCATATTCAGGAGCGACATACCCAAAAGTTCCAGCAACATCAGTTGTGGCATGTGTCTCAGAAGTACCCAAAAGCCTGGCAAGCCCAAAATCAGAAAGATACGCATTGAAATTGTTATCCAGCAATATATTGCTTGGTTTGATATCACGGTGCAACACCCTGGGGACACATTCATCATGTAAATAAGCAAGGGCACGAGCAATATCAAGTGCAATCTTGTGAAGCATGCTCCATTCAACAGATGTTCTTGATCGTTCCTCAATGAATCTTTCCAGATTGCCCCCGGGTAAATAGTTGTAGATTAGAAACATTTCTGACTCACTAATATGGTAACCTATCAACTTTACAAGACTTGGATGCTGTACCCTTCCTAGAGTTCTAATCTCAGCAGCAAACTGCTGAACACCTTGAAATCTCCCGATTGAGAGGCGCTTTACTGCCACCACAACCCCAGGAACAATCTCAGCCTTGTATGTTGCTCCGAAACCTCCACTTCCAATGCAATTTTGGATATTAAAACCACCTGTAGCCCTAACAACATTTTCGTATTTCAACTGTACACCAATATCATTGCAGGTTACAACCTCCTTCCTACCCACCACTTGGCCAGAAGAATTACGTATGAGTTTTTTCATACATACAATGAAGAGGATTAATGCTACGAGAACAGAGAAAATGACAGAGGCTGATGTAATTGAGGCTATTTCTGTTGGATTGAAACCACTGCTTTTCCTTTTGGCACTTGCATCAGGAGAAAGTGCTTCCTGTTGCGGAACATTATCAGAATGCTCCTTTTCCCGTTCAGATGCTGATGGAACAGCATGACATGGTTTAAGATTAGGATTCCCTTCAAAATTCTCACATTTTATGAGATTTGGAATGAGAGGGATAGATCCAGATAAATTGTTGAAAGACACATCAAATTCAGAGAGTGTCGTCATGTTGGCAAAGCCAGATGGTATCTCTCCAGATAGATGATTATTTTCCAAGTGCAAGACAGTGAGATGTTCAAGTTTTGCAAGCTCAGGAGGTATCACTCCTGAGAGAGAATTTGAAGAAAGTTCCAAAACCTCCAATCCTGACAGTTGAGTCAACTCCTCGGGTATTGCACTAGAAAAGTTATTGCTGGAGAGGGATAGATACCTCAAATCCTTCAGCTGACCCAAATAAACGGGAATAGAACCTTGCAATCTGTTTTCACTGAGGTTAAGTTTAAGCAGGGAATCTAAGTAAGTAAACTCATGAGGCATTGAACCAGTAAAATCATTTCCTGACAAGTCCAGAGATTTCAAGCATTTACATCTTCCCAAAGCAGTAGGAAGTTCACCAACAATTTTGTTTCTATCAACATCAAAAATCAGGCCATCTAGACTGAGACAAAGATCAAATGAGTAAGTTGAAATGTTGCCCTCGAGATTATTCCCACTCAACCAAAAGCCATAGGTAGGCTTACGAGGAAAACTTGCGGAAGCAATCAACAAGGGAGAGACTGGCCCACTAAAAATATTGTTGCTCAAATCATGCAATACAGCCAATCCAGTGGAAGTTAAAGAGAAAGATCGAATGCCCAAAACAGCATTTGCATAAAAGAAAGAAGAATATAAACCAATCATACCGTCGCCGCCAGTAACGGAAAAATCAACCGACATCTTAGAACAATTAGCGCGAGGAAATCTGGGAATATCCCCAGATAAAGAGTTGAAGCTAACATTGAAAACAATCATACACGGAATAGAAAGTTCCAGAGGAAGCGACCCAGTCAAGTTGTTGGAACTTAAATCAACAAAGTACAAGCTTTTAGAACTACTTAATGACACTGGTATCTCTCCAGTGAAATAATTTTCAGCCAAATTGACCATCTCCAAGGAGCTAGAAGGGCCCCAGTCTTGAGGAAAATTGCCCTCCAGGTTTGAGCTTGGCAACCAAAGCAAGCGAAGACTTGGAAGTTTGGTGATATTACTAGGCAACCCACCATCAAAAAAATTGAAATCCCTATCCCCGTTCTCCTCAATTTTAAAGTTTGAGACTTTTCTTGACCACAGAGGTCCGTAGTTGCTCTTTAGTACAAGCAACTTCAACTTTTCACATCTGCCCCAGTCGGGCGGTATCCTCCCACTTAAAAAATTTCTCGACAAGTCAAGAATTTCAAGGTTCTCTAGTTTCCCAAGAGTTGTTGGAATGCCTTCTTCCAACATGTTAGAAGACAGAACCAAAGACCGGAGATTTTTGCAAAATCCCAAGTTTGAAGGAATTGAACCTGTAAGAAAATTCCCATCTAGAAGAAGATGTTCTAGACGCCCACATTCCGCACCCAAATTCTCCGGAATAGAACCGCTTAACATATTATAAGAAAGCGCCAGAATTCTCAAGCTCGAAACACTCGCCAAAATAGAAGGAATTGAACCATTCAGCTGATTCCCAGACAGATTAATAACACGCAATGAAGTACAGCTCCGTAGACTGATCGGAATAGGCCCGACAAAGGAATTAAAACCCAAGTCAAGAACTTCCAACAACCAAAGTTCACCAATTTCCAAAGGCAAAGTTCCATAGAATCCATTAAACCCAAGAGATAAAACTTTAAGCTCAGAAAGTTTCCCAATTGCCGGCGACAATTCGCCAGCCAGCTTCGGTAACGAACTGTGGTTAAACCCTAAGCAAGGGAAGAGTAGAGAGTAGTCATCCAACACGGCCCCGTTTGGTTGAACCGAATTTGAAGACAGAGAAACAAGAGAACATGTAGTGTTGGAATTGGAAGAGATGTTCAGGGCAGTGACTCGCCGTGAAAGAGGGTCACATGTAACGCCACGCCACGAACACGGGTCTGTGTCCTGAGGATCCCAATCAGAGGTTAGCCCAAGTGGGTCTTGTGTGATGGCAGATTTAAGCCGAAGCAATGCGTCCTTATCATCATCAACTGAACCGCACACCACTAGAAAAAGAAGAAAAAAAGGCATAAACAGAGTCCTGGATGCCATTTCTCTTATCTGATTTCAAGCAAAGAGAGAAACATAAAGAAGAAGAAGAAGAAGAAGTAGAAGCTTCGAAGCTTCTAATCAGAGCTGTTGGTCCTCGAGCGTGTGAGCGTGAGAACCGGTGAAAAAGTAGTAAAGAAAAGTGAGAGTGAAGTGAAGTGTGTGAACAATACGAGACAACGAAATGAAAACTGACAGTAAAAAAGAAAAGAAAAGAAAAATTCCATGGGCGTGAGTGAACCAAGTAAAGTTAAAAGTTGGTGAGATAAAGTTGAACCAAACCACTTTTCTTCTTTTCTTGTTACACGTCACTTCTTACACCAGTCTTATGTTATGTTCCTCTCTTTTTAATATTGTCGAAACGGTCGGGAAGCTCTCACATTTGTTATTAGGCCCTCAGCTTTTCAATTTATTCTCACTCTACCATTCTTAACAGTTTGCTATACACTTTTGTTATTGGGCCCTCAGCTTTTTAATTTATTCTCATTCTACCATTCTTAACAGTTTGCTATACGTCGTCGTTTCTAAGTTTATTTTTTAAAATTCATCTATTTCCCGCGCAACTGCAAGAGACGAATTTCAAATCATAACTTCCAAGGAAAATCTGGAGGAGCCCCTAGTCCCTAGTCCCTAGTCCCTAGTCCCTAGTCCCAACTCTATACTGTATGCTCTCCGTCTCCGCTTCAAGTCAGGTTGAGTTTTTTTAAATTTTTTTGGAGTAAAAACAAGAGGAAAATGCCAATGTTCTTTCAATTTCCAATGCTGTTCTTGTTTAAACTGGAATGTGCATTTGACTGCTTGTTATGTTTACTAGAACAGGAAGAAGGAACACGGATAAGGAGATGAAGCTGAAACAAGCGTTATAGGTTTTGAGGAGATGGAGTTGAATATTAGCTGCGGTTGGTTGCTTGATGCATCGAATGATTAAAGGTCAGTAAGCCATTGAAGTGTCGGCAATTCATTCTATGCTTGTCAAACAAAGTACACAGCTGCAGATGACAGTGAAATGCTTAGTGTTGCATAACGTAAGCAGGTAGTAATTGAAAGGATCGTCGTTGAGTTCTGTGGCATAACTCAACAGAGAATGCTTTAATCACCTACTCGCTCTAAGTCAAGCAAAGAGTTTGATGGAAATAAAGGAAATGAATGGTTAAAATCAATCATCATCTGTCATTTTCTACTGCTGTCCAGGCAATTTCTCTGATTCGTTCATTCAATTATTATCATCGTATGGAAACTAACAGTTTGGTCCCAGATATACTTGTATATTGATCGTGCATTTTAAGAACAGTTTCTTTTAGTGATTTTGCACCTTCTTTTGTAGACTTTTCTACTTCTACAGTTCTTGTGAGCAGTCTTCAACTACCTAGAAGTGAAAATCTAGTATGAATCTAAAGAGTCTATGATTTTTAAAAATTTCCATGTCTTTCGCCTGTAACCATCCAGCTGGTGACCTCTGGCAAAAATCACAGAGTATTTATTTTCTTTAGCTCACAGTACTTGAAATGAGAACCATAAACGAGTACTATTTGGGCATATGATGCACTTACGAAGCAGATGCGTTTTACAGAGACCTACATAATCATTCACATAGAACGACTTATCTAAGTTACTTGAACTGAATCTGTTACTGCATATTCCTGTGCTTTGCAAAGCTTTTCCTTGGAGATTGCGTCTACAACGTTGCCTTTCGTGTTTTTCCCCAAAGGAATTAAAGATTCATATGGAATTTGTGTCTTGCCGTGAATTGTTGTAATAGGTACCTTGGTATAGCTACATGTCTCCTAGGGGTGGGGTATACTGGATGGTCTGACTCTTCCCTCCTTTTTTTTAGAAATTAAAAATTACATTAATAAATGATAATTGGGATCCATACAAGGCAAATGACAAGGCTTAGAAGCAAAGGGGCGTATCCTATACCACTAAGTAATGAAATATTTGGTTAATACTAAGCCTGGATGGTTCGCTATCATTGCTTTATCAAACTAGGTTATGAATAGGTATCCTTCCTCCAAGTTGCATGTCGAATTTCTGCGGCAAACTATGCATTTCCTTCTTAAGCTACTTGACTGCATGCTTCAATTGCAGGGGAAGTTGGGAACTGCAATCTTTATCAGCTGCTGCAAAGTTCTCCAAGATTTGCCTGTATTGTCACCATTCCCAATCCTTTTGGTTCGACAATTGGCACAACAAGGGACCCCTCTACAAAATGGAAGATTTACAGCTGTTAAGGAGGGTTGTGAGGGCAGAGACCAAAGTTAGCATGTTCATTGAACACTTTTGTATTAAATGTAAAATCCAGATTACAGAAAACGTTCTGTATTAATCTCTACCCTACCGGAAGCTAAAACCGTCAATCTTCTATACACACCTAAAAATAACCGCTTCCTAACCAACTAGATTTCCTACACAGTAAGCTCACTAATAAACTAGACTAACTGTACAGTTACCAGAAAAAACATGTAGAAATAACAAAACAAACAATAAATAGATTATTCCTTCAGCCCCCCTCAAGTTGGAGCTTGCAAGAAATCACGCAAGCCCAACTTGACAAGGAACCCAGAAAATGCAGGAGTAGAGAGAGACTTAGTGAAAACATCGGCTAACTGAGTTGAAGAAGACGTGTGAAACAAAGAGAGAAAACCCAGCTTCAGTTGCTCACGAACAAGATGACAATCGATGTCCAAATGTTTGGTCCTCTCATGGAACACCGGATTAGTGGCAATATGGAGAGCCGCCTGATTATCACAAAATACAGAAATGGGAAGAGAAACAAAGATCTGAAAATCACGCAAAATATAAGAAACCCAGAGAAGCTCATATACCATCGAACCCAGACTCCGATATTCAGCCTCCGCCGAAGATTTAGAAACAGTAGGCTGCTTCTTGGACTTCCAAGAAATTAAGGAGGAACCCAAAAAAATGCAATAGCCAGACACGGACCGGCGAGTGTCACGACAAGCTCCCCAATCGGCATCACAAAACGCCTGAAGTTCAAAGGACTGACGAGCAGAGTAAAACAAACCCAACGATGGACAACCCTTCAAGTAGCGCAAGACATGAAAAGCCGCCTGCCAATGAACCTCCGTAGGAGCACTTACAAACTGACTCAGTTGGTGAACCGCAAAAGTAATGTCGGGTCGTGTATAACCTAGATACAATAACCTTCCAATTAACTGGCGATAGGGCTGGGGATCGACAAGCAAGGGACCATCCGACGCCGATAAGATAAGACCCTTCTGCAAAGGAGTAGTCACGGGTTTACAGCCCAATAAACCAGCAGACCCAATCAAATCAAGCACGTATTTTCTTTGATTAATATACATGCCGTGCGTGGAGCGTGCAATCTCAAGACCCAAGAAATATCTAGCATAACAAAGATCTTTAATAGTGAAAGCACCATCTAGAAACTCCTTGACCTTTCGTATTTCCTCCTCGGAATCACCAGTTAAGAGCATATCGTCAACATAGACCAGGATGAGTAAAAAACAAGAAGCATGCTGAAATGTAAAAAGACAATGATCATGTTGTGACTGGCGAAAACCATAACGCCGAAGACTATTAGTCAACTCAACATTCCACTGGCAAGACGCCTGCTTAAGACCGTATAACGACTTCTTCAACCGGCAAACCTCATGCGGAGCTGCCTTAGAATAACCAGCAGGAGGAAGCATATAAACCTCCTCGTCCAAAGAACCATGGAGAAAGGCGTTATTGATATCGAGCTGATGCAATGGCCAATCTTTAGCAGCAACAAGAGCAAACAAAATCCGCACGGTGACTACCTTAGCAACCGGCCAAAAACACTCAGTGTAATCCACCCCTGCAACCTGATTGTAACCCTTAGCCACTAAACGGGCTTTAAACCTATCAACCTCACCGTTAGGCTTCAACTTAACTTTGTAAACCCACTTAGAACCAATGGCTTTTTTTCCAGCAGGTAAAGTAGTAAGAACCCAAGTGTTATTACGTTCAAGAGTATCCAACTCAGAATTCATAGCCTGAACCCAATTAGGATCTTGGCGAGCATGCCAATAAGAGGTAGGTTCAGAAATACCAGAGACATTAGCCAAGAAATCAACATACGATGTACTAAAATCAGGATTAATAGTAAAAGGAAACGTATTAGGGGTATGAGAGGAGCTACGGCGCACAGACTTCAGGGAAGAAGAGGGAAGACTTACGTGCGATACAAAATCATGTAACCAAGAGAGCGGCTGACGCCCGTTCACTGCGTCTAGTAGGAGCTGATGGTGCGAGAGAATCATTAAGAGCAACAGCACGAGTATCCAATGTATTACATGGCGGCAAGACAGTGGTCACATCAACAGTAGGCTGAACATCTTCAATGAAAGAAGGCACCAACAAAGAACCATCGGGCACAATAGATAATGAGGGAACAAAACTATCTGTAACACTATGAGGATCTGGATGCACCTTAAATGGATAAACTGATTCAAAGAAAGACACATCCCTGGAAACAACTATACGTCTGGTTTGTAAGTTATATAGCTTGTATCCCTTTTGTCCAGGAGAATGACCAAGATAGATGCTGCGGAAGGATCGTGGCGCCAATTTATGCTTATGTGGGTGAGTATCAACAGCAAAGCATAAGCACCCAAAGTTCTTCAAGTCAGCGTAAGTAAGTGGATGCCCAGATAATAACTCAAAAGGAGATCGCCAACCAAGTAGTTTACTAGGCAACCGATTAATCAGAAAAGCAGCATGCAGAACACTATGACTCCAGAAGTTCTTGGGAAGACCTGACTGAAATAAAAGAGCCCGTGTGACTTGCAACAAATGTCGATGCTTCCGCTCCACAACACCATTTTGTTGTGGAGTATAAACGCAGGTCCTCTGATGAATAATTCCTCTGTTGTGAAACAAGTCTTGTGTGTCCCTACTCAAAAACTCTGAACCATTATCAGTCCGCACAACCTTCA
>JAOTIZ010000006.1:4688712-4707253 GCA_027123425.1 Erythroxylum panamense | reverse complement strand
AACAACTACGAAAGAAGGAAACTATGCTCAACGAGGTGATGCAGATTCTGCTTATGATTCCATTACTTCTTTTGAGTTTATTCTCATTTTACATGTTATGAAGAATATCTTGGGAATTACTCATGACCTTTGCCAAGCTTTGCAACGTAGATCTCAAGACATCTTAAATGCAATAAGTTTGGTCTCTACTACTAAAATATTAATTCAAAAGCTTAGGGAATCTGGTTGGGAAACTCTTTTCAATGAAGTTAAAATGTTTTGTGAAAAACATAATGTTGAAATTCCTGATTTGAATGCTCCTTATTTTCCTGGAAGATCTCGTCGACGAGCACATGATGTCTCAATTGAGCACCATTATCGAGTTAACTTATTCATTGCCATCATTGATACTCAATTACAAGAGTTGAATAGCAAGTTCAGTGATAGTACGATGGAATTGCTTAGTTTGAGCTCAACTTTGGATCCAAGAGATAACTTCAGATTATTGAATGTTGATCATATTTGTGAACTGGCAAATAAGTTTTATCCAGATGATTTCAGTGAGCAAGAAAAGTTGCATTTGAGAATACAAGCACAACATTATGAGCTTGATGTCCCTCATCATTGTGAATTGAAGCAACTATCAACAATTTCTGAGCTTTGTCAAGGATTGGTGAAAACAAGAAAGTCTTTGACTTATCCTTTGATTGATCGTTTGATTCGCTTGGTCCTAACTCTTCCTGTTTCAACTGCAACATCCGAGCGATCTTTCTCTGCTATGAAGATTATTAAAAATAGGCTCAGAAACAGGATGGAAGATGAATATCTTGCAGATTGTCTCATCACTTACACTGAAAGGAGAATAGCTGAAAAATTTGATACAGATTCAATTATAGATGAATTTGATGCTATGAAGGAGCGTCGTGCACTACTTCGACTTCAACATTAAAGTATTTTTTTAGTTTAACTTTTTATTTAGGATAAATTAATGTATAAAACATTTTAGTGACTTCTTTTTGTTAGGAATACTATGTTAATTATGTATGAATGTTTACATATTTCCCCCCGCCGATCCCCCTAAGCCTCCCGAGACTAAAATCCTAGATTCGTCGCTGGTTATAGATGCAAGATTTCTCATTTTATCCTTCAAATTATGATTGGACATGCTCACCATAAATACTTGAGCTTTTACTTTTTGTCCTACCCTCCCTCATTTCTTAGTTTTTCACCGTTTGTTCTGTTTTGATTCCTGCAGTAATATTTATGAGGGGCTTTTCGTTGCTGGGACTATGTCTCAGTGACATTATTTTAGACTTTTAGTTGCCCACTGCATCACTGACTTCTTTGTATAGCTGCTTTGCTCGGTTATTTAAGATATCGTGAACTCCTCCTAATTCAGTCATTACCATTCCAGTACTTAGCCCCTACTGTAATTGCACTTCTGAGTTAAGAAAAAGTAGGGGACAGGAAATTATTGGAATTACATGTTACTGCACACTGTCTTCTTCCAACGAGTAAGGTACTGCATCATATAAGCACTACCATAAAGGAGTCTTTCCAACGAGTAAGGTGCTGCATCATAGAAGCACTACCATAAATGAGTCTCACAACCATATCTGAAAAGCAAATTCAGTTTCTTCTACAGAGACTCACCACTTCATTAACTTGACGTCCTCTGGCCCCGTAGAATGATAGAAGGTTAATAATACTTACGTGGTACTTGTTCTGATAAGTTTGTTCTATCTTATTCAAACGCTCACCCCGGTAAAAAATTTAGTCTGATAAAGCCACCAACTTTGAAACAATTTTAATACTTTACAAATAAAGGAAGCGTAGTCAGAGCGACGTTGCCAAGGTCGAAGTCCTGTTTTACGGAGATGCTGCAGCACATAGCTGTTTACCACTCGACTTCACATGCATAGTTCCTGTCAATCTCGTTTTAGTGATAGCGAGTGAACTATATACATAATATATTAGGTAGATTAAACAGGAACAGATGACTTTATTATAAGCTCATAAGGTCAAGCCTAGTAATTACATTAATGTTATTTGATGACTCTCATGTCTCATCCATAAGAGACGAAACTAAACCCAAAAAACAAGAATAAGAGGTGAAAGGCATTCGATGTCTACATTATGTATCTCATGCTTGGTTTAGCTAGACCGTAATTTGGATATATGTCTATGTCTCCTCGTCTCTTTTTTTTAATTGCAAGCAACTTTAGAAGATAATATACTCTGCAGGTCAAAAGAGAGAGCTTTGAGGAGTTTAAAGATGGTGGGGTGTTGATAAAAGAAGAGAAGATATTCACTGGAACCAATTGCCACCACCTCTTTTTTTAACTCATCATCTATAGTCTATACCTGACCATTATCTTTCCCTTTTTTCTTCTTTTTGGGTTGAAAATACGCTACAGTCCAATTCTACTAACTACTAAAAGCAAAGAACAAAAGATCAACAAAGACATGACAAACAAAATCAAAAGATATTGTCCCCCAGTTCAACACTCCTTTGCCTTTCACCTTTTCCCCTTTTTGTGCCTGTGTTTTTAATCGATCTAATTGCTTCTAAATCCTCTTTTAATCTCGTCTTAATGCATCCTTAGTTTTTAATCTGGTTAATGCTGCTCCTTCCTGTACTTTCTTTTTCAGGCCTTGTTCTTTCTAGCTAAAAGCACCATAGCCTCTACAAAAGAAACACATCTCACGAGGTTTCGGTGCAAAATGTGATACTTCAGTTTTAACAAATCAATCTAAACTAAGTCCAGTGATGTCACTGTCTATAACTAAAACAGTAGACATGAACAAGTCTTTCACTCCTATACTCTCTGTGTCTTTGGTTTCTCCAAGCTATACGTAATATGTTTAACATGTCAATAACTACCAAACCAATACCATTTACAATAATTAATTGTCAATGCGAGCCGAAATGAGAGTTGTGTACACACTAGTGTTTCTCCGGCATTCACGGTACACCAGAGGATTTTGATGGAATAGTTAAACGGAGTTCAGTAGGTTAAGCAATTTATTAAGAAATCTAGATAGTTGCGTTATTTAAGATTGCAAGAATAAAGCCAAGTCATGATTCCCTTTGATTTTATAGCCTAGAAAGCACATGCAGGCCTTCTTGAATAAAAAGTGGAGCTCTCCTATATTTCTACTTTGCAGGCATTTAAGATTGGAAATGCGAACTATGAGGCCACTAGCAATTATTTGAATTTAATTTTTTCGGCGAATGTTTACAGCACTCCAGTGCCCATTTCTTTACTCCTCGGCTACAGTCTGAAATCCTACCGGAGTTCCTTTCACTATCAGGGGTGGACTGGCTCTGCATTGACTTTTCCTACACTGTCTCCGAGTCCTTACCTGCTTATTGCCTTTGTGTCCCCGAATCGGATGGGTTTCACATAGAAGAAACTAGAAAGATGACGGCATGGTTTATAGGTAGGACTTGGAAGACTGTGTGACGGGAATTAGAAATGGACGGTGAAGCAACAGCAGGATAGGTCTTACTACTCCATCCAGTCGCATTCATTCAAATTCAATGGCCAAGCATTTTAAAACACCAGCCATTCATACATATAAAGATCTATTCCAACGAGGTCAAACGCCAAACCGCAATATTGGTCAGAAAATAGAAAGCTTAGATAATCCATCAGTGGCCGACAACTTGTTCCTCACTTCACATGCAAACAAAATCCTCCCTTCTGATCATACACATTTTCGTTTCCATTTTCCCTCCTTCAGGTTTCCCTCTCACCAACCTTTTTCTTTCTCTTTTTCATGCACTAGACACTGGACACATGTGGGCATGTAGATTTTACATGACCTACTTGCGTTCAATTTTGTTGGGACTCGAAGAAACTGCAGAATTTTAAGGTAGTAAATGAATATGGCCATATAGGATCTTTATTTATATAGAATATATGTTACATTATACCATGTTGGTACTAAAAGATGGCATTAGTTAGAAACAAGTGGGGCATAAGAGAACATATATTATGTTACTGCAAGGGTCTCTTCATTGCTTTTGTTGTTCATATTCTTCAACTTCCTGCCTGGTAAAATGCCAACTATCTCTGCTTCCAAACCCCATCTTTACTTGGAAGGATCAGATTTGGACTGCACTGAAAACGCAGAGATTGTAGGCAATTTAACTTGTTTACTTAAAAAGGAACACAAGGATTATTAGCCGTGCAACGCTAGTCCATTAAGGAAAAGGAAAAAAAAAATAATAGGAAACAGATGAATTTGATGCACTAGCGAGGGCTACTGTGAAATTCAGCAGCTGCATGGTTTCAGCTCTGAACTGCTCTGCCCTTCTTGGACAGAGGCTCTGATGAAGATGACACTGATGATGCCACAGACCACGCATCGTTTGAGCTATATGGGCTAAAGGACATATCTATTACACCTTTTGGGCTGGTTGCCATTGAAACCCACTTGCGTTTGTATGATTTGTTGCCATGGTCTTTTGGTGCCAATTCCATAATTAGCTCACCGCAATCTGCTACTTTATCCTACATACAAGTGACAAGCCTTCATGATTCAGTAAACGTACAAAGATAATAGCTTTCTGGTTTAAAATGGCAAGATGAGACTGAAATTTGAAGTACGTTACAATGACTTGATACCTTTTCGATTCCAAGAATTCCCCATAGCTGGTTTTCATATTCAGTTCCAATACAAGGCTCTACATCATTAATGACATGCAGAATTGTCGCAGAAGCCATTACAGAGGGCAGATAATGCATTGACCTGGAATCTGCAGAAATCCAATGAAGTCAAAGTTGAGAACAAATCCTGGTATTGTTTTTAACATAAAATAACCTGATTAATCATCAAGAAAGGCAAAGGAAACTTTCTGACGGCTTACCTGATATGATACAGAGAATTATACGCTCGCACCTCCTCAAAAATTCCCAACAGGGATAGTCCTTTAAACCCAGCCTCCTCGTAATATAATCAAGAAACGATAATGGGGTAACAGGATTCATTTTCCATCGAAGAGTAGAAAGAACCAGAATCTCCATTCTCTGTATGGTTTTATCCTCAAACACATACCTAGGGTCCTCCACCTACACAAATCAATGAAACCCACATTAATCCGACTATCTACCCTCAAGCAAAGCTTGAACTTTACTGTACAGTCAAGCACATATATCTACCTGAAGGTCCATTAGAAGTGGAACTTGGATCTCTTCCACTTTAGCAGCAAGCGAGATACAGGCCACAGCAGCGAGCTGCGTCATCCATGGTTTATCTGCTTGAAGTTGGAAACTGGATAGGAATCTATCAAGATAGTTCACTGCCAAAACTGCTGTCAGAGCAGTGAAAGAATAGTACGTGTTGACCTTAAGCATCCACTCTACTGCTTCACGGCGAGCGACGGCAAGACATGGATTAATCTGTAAGTTTTTGCACAGTTGGTTTTGTTCTTCTTTAGAAAACAAAGTGGAGAGTTCCTGATCGTCCCAAGACAAGTCCTGCTCTAGTAAGACTGGAAAAGGGCTTCTGTTACTGTTACCGTTGGTGGAATAGGTCGTCTCTTCTCCGTCTTCCTCCGAATTCTCGTCCGCACAATAGGAAGCATCACAAAGAAAGGTAGCGTTTTGTTGGTATTGAGGTTCCTGTAGCGCACTTGGTTCACGGTGATGCTTAGCCATCTTCTTCTTCGAAGAAGAGGTTCAGATCTTGGTTCATAACAAAGAAGATGATGCGAAGGTGAACAGAGAAGAGAGGGCTAAAACATGCCCAGCCTCAGCAATTTCTCAAGTCACCTTCAATGAAGCAAGGAGGAGGTGGTGGGCAACAGTAACTCAAAAGGTGAGGAGGAGACTGCGAAGGAAGGTGCTTATGGGTTTGGAGCTTTTGGATGGGTCTTACTTGTTTATTGGGGAACGTCTCGTTTCTATCGTCCCAGACCTGAATCATGGGCCATGCAGCTCAATTACTCGACACGTGACATTTGTACCCGATACCGCATGGTCCCACGATGTTGTTTTTCTTACTTTTGTTATTTTTCCTTTGTCTTTCACTTTTCAGTTTTCATTTTTCACCCTTCGGAAATGTTTTAAAACCAAAAATAATCTGAAAAGAAAAAATTATTAAAATTTAGAAAATTGAAAAGCATTAAAATAAAATTAAAAAATTATTTTAATTTATAAAACTTCTTTATTTATGCATCTATTTAAAACTTAGAACCAAAGCTTTACTTCTTGCAAAAGACCTATCCAGTTTGAGCGGAAATTAGTCTGAATATATATGATTTAAAAGTATCTTCTTATAGTTAGGACCCTTTTAGAACACCTCGTAGACAACTAAAAAATTAAAAAATAAAAAATTTATTAATTTATAAAAATTAACTTATTAATTAAAAAACTGATTTTTAATAACAAAAGTTAATTTAAAATTTTATAAATGACATCCAATATGTTATAAGCTAAAAATCGTGTTCTTCATCTTTTCTAGCTTCAGAATTTAAGTTTCTCCTCTTTGTTCGTCATGCGTTCATAAGGAAGTTGAATGTCCGCAGGCGGGATGGCTATGCATACACACAACCCAACGCCTGAAAGTATCCTCTCATCTCTATTAATGGACAGAAAGCAAATATATATTTTTTGAGGGAAGAAGACTAATTTTCTCCAGCACTCGTAAATTTAGAAAAAAAGGAAATGCTAGCTGGCAAGAACCCTGTAAAGAAGGGTTTCTTTAACAGGTGATTTGGGGGAGAAGAGATCTAAGAAAGTAGAAAATTGAGAAACGACGAACAATAATCATATTCAAATGATTAAGTCATTAAAAAGGGTTTAAGCAAATTCTTCAGCACATTTTTTATGTAACTGTGGAATCTCGAGATGGTACGTACTAATTATTCATTAAACCAATTACACTTTTTTCTTTCTTACGTATTAGCTCAAAACGGGATTGAAGATTAGGTCATGTGGTAGAACAATTCTGGAAATTCAACTATGATTTGGAAACTTCGATGGCAGACTAAGATCTGTTATAATGTTATTAATACACACAGTAGACGTCGGCTCAAAGTTCTGGACTCTTGTCCTCGTCCACTGCTTTTCCACAGATGGTTTCTTCTGATGCAAGCAAAAGCACTCATATCTTCATTTACAAACGTTAAAGAATTGTTTCTTGCTATTGAATATTTATCATAAAATTATTAAGTTTACACATTATAAAAGCATCTACTTCTTTGTAAGGAGAAGAGCACAAGTTCGAATAACATAACAAAGAGAAGGGGACATACAATTGATATCCCCTCGTATCTTTACAAAACGGAGACCCTTTACACTAGTATCGTTGACTTTAGAGATTATAAAAGCACGAATATGTAGAGCATAAGATATAGATATTATGTGCAGTGTTAACATATTTGATGATCAAAAGCATTGTGAGATTGGGTCTCAGATTTAAGATACTGTATACCTTCATTGCTCTGTAATAGTCTATGCATGACAATGTAATCCCACTAGTAGTTGCCGGACCTGTTAAAAGAAGAAAACAACAGAGCTCTCTAGTGCTAAAAGCCAGAGAAGAAGGGGAGTGGCATGAATAGTGTAATATAATTGAATGGCTTTAGTTTTAGGTTCATTCTTTATTGTTTCCAAGATTGAAGTCGAGGCAAGTAACACAAGAAATTTGGACAAAAACTACTACACTTCCCAATGTAATTTACGGTCTCAGCAGGACAACTCAATTCCTTGTTTTTGTTTCGTACGTGCAGAAGAGTATGTTCCCCCCCGGAACTATCTTCAGTAACTTACAATCCATAATAACGTTTGGAAACACACAAAGATTTCAGTACCTGTGTGTTCGTCTTCAGTTTCTAATTACAATTCTTCCCTTTGTGCCTTTGTTATTTGTTGGTTCATGGAAATTTTAGCAGTACTGTAGGTGGTGTTTACCCACCGGGAATCGTGTAATTATTTTTTTTCCCCCCTCTGATACGTTGCTTTCTTTTCTTGCTCATCTTTTATAGGCTCGAAGTCCAAGAAATGGAGCCAGGGAAATATAGATGTGGAGTGGAGGAGAGTTGTTATGAGAGGACGTAAAAGAGGGTTAGTGCAAGCAGGTAAGACGGAATCAATGGAGGCAGGGATCAAGGAGAGTGTGGTGGTTGTGCTTAATTGGCTTCCAGTTCACTAAACAAAGTAAGATGCAAGGGAAACAACCGACTGTAAATGATGAATACTGCAGTTGTACACGCCACTGTTCTTTTGGGTTTCCTTGGTTTTACTCCTTACATGATCATCATCTCAAGTATATATATTATTTATTTTTTCCACTTCTGACTCGAGTTCCTGAAAACCATCAATCACAGTCGTTTCGTTCAGGTCCAATGCTAGATACAAAGTCTACACACTTGTATATACTTGATCTGATCAGACCAAGTAACGGATTCCCAGATGGTTGATCCCTCCATTAGATTGTTCAGTTCCTAGGAAAAGCTTCAACCTATGGCAGGACAAGACATGATTAAACATGAAATCAATTAGCTTAGTCACTTGAAGACAACTAAGGACTTGCGCATACATTACTAGGAAAACTCAATGATGAGTTATTGGATGTTTAGAGAGTGCTCACATGGATTTCTAGTCCAGCTGGAGGGAGGACCTTCCAGTTGGGAGCCCACAGTTGGAAATAGTCCCCAGTCGGATGATAAAGTTTGTGAAGTAATCATAACTTACCATACAGATCGCGATCATCATTGATGCATGGCAACTACTCGAGATATTGTGATCTTTGTTTGTGACTCAATGACGAGGGGTTGACCATCTTGCTGCTTACTCACGACTTGCAGCTTTTCTTGCTTTTAGCTTTCATCCCTCCCCATCTAAATAAATGCATACGCAAATTTACAGCAAAAGTTGCCTCATTTGATCATTTAACTCTGATAAAATTTATGACTTAAATTCCTTAGTTATGGCCGTCAACATCAGTCACGACTTCCCAATGTTTGTCTCGAATTGGCATTGATGGCCTTGGCTTCGCTTGTCTACCCTCCATATAGGAACGACGATTAAAGAGAGAATGCAAAGTAGTAGACTACATGATTATACAAGCATGACACTACCAACACCAAGGCGTGCACATTTCATTTGCTGCTCGATGGTGTTTCCTGTACCACGCGTGCTTTGACCACTTAGAAACAAGAAGAAAAATAAAATAGAGGAACTGATTAAACACAAATAATTGACAAGTTCAGTGACTGCCGATGATGGGTCATACAGTTTCAACCACTAGAAGCCCAACCCACATAATATAGACAACTTGCGCCTCCCCACTCATGGCTCAACTACTAGTCTGGCTGGAAGAATCTTACCTCATTGGTTAATGATCATTACTTTGTTGTTGCTTAAACTCCGTAATACAGGAGAAGTGGTAATTCTGTGTGCACCCTTCCTACTTTTAATCTACCAACAGCCGTGAATCAAATGGGACATGTCGACCAAAGAGCCAGGTTTGTCTGGTTAGACATTAGTGTACGCTATAGGGTGCACTTTTAAAGACACAAGATTCTCTGTCCAATTTTTATGGTGTCTTATTGTGTCTAGTGAATCTCAACCATTTATTTATGCGAGATCTGCATTTATTTATATGGAGCCCACGCAGAACCCACATAAATGAATGACTGAAATTCACTGGACACAATAAGACACCATAAAATTGGACAGAAGATCTAGACTCCTTTTAAAAGATGGAAGGGGTATCCTTGAAGAGATCAAGGGTCTGGCATGGGCACTGTTGACCAATGTGATCCAAGAGAAACTATTTGTCTTTCAACAGTTAAAGTCAATTGCCTTTAAACCTCATCTGGATCCACACAATATTTTCTTACCACACAAAATACATTTCGTATAGGTGTGGAAACAAGTGCAGACACGTTTGGTAACGGACAATTTAGAATTGACAAAACCTGCGACGACTAATATATCCGCCCTGCTGAATGGGGAATAGGCAGTTACTGTAAGCCTGCAAAAGAATGCGGACGCAAGTCATCAACGTTGAACTCTTGTCAATCATTTTCCTTGTCTTCATTTGTAGGGAAGTGCTAGTCAAGGATTATCTACCACGTTGACAGTTGGAGAGATATAGGATACTAGGCAATGACCTACAATCATCACAATGTTGTCCATATGCAAAACATAGAAAATATCCTCTCTAACTAATACCAGAATTACATCTCAGGTACTATTGTTGATGCAGATCATCAACTGCTACGTTTGAAATGTTCCCGAATGAATCTTTCTGCATGGGATGGATACTTATCTCGGATATATGCCCGCAGACACTTCTGATAAGAAAAGTCTATCCATCCACCATCAGTTCTTACAACAAACATGCACCTTGACCGTCTAAATTGGGGGTGACGGTCAACCTGTCGTATGACAAGTAGAAGCAGTGAATTGTCTTCTCATAAACGAAGCACGCACAAATCACACAATCATTCAAAAAGTAACGAACAAAAATGCAAAGGACGAAGTCATGAGAACTGAATTTAAATTCTTGACATATTTGCAATGCGCATTAATTGTAGAGACGCAAATTTGTTCCATGTGACAATGATATGAGACTGACTGCACGTCACTGGCATGAAAAGGAACGGAAATGAACAGCCATGGTTAAAGGAATAAGAGCCGACAAAAGCCACCGTTTTGCAAACCAAACAAATGTGGATAAAAAATGTATCAAATTTCCAGGATTAAGGTGCATGTGATGAAGTGAAGAAAAGCAACAAAATGTATCAAATTTCCAGGATTAAGGTGCATGTGATGAAGTGAAGAAAAGCAACAAAAGGACAGGCATCTACAGAACTTTCAATGGCTATACTAGACATATCAGTAGGTTGAAAAGAGTAGAAAGTAACAAGATAAAGGAAAGGCCTTGAGAATTCAATGTCGAAGAAAAAAGAACCACTATATTTAATCAAAGTGCCTATCTGTGGGGCATATACTCATTAGGTGTTGATTTCGAATACATGTTTCTTTCAGATAAATCATCCTTTGTGGAATTATAACCACAACAGTTTAACATTTAATCGAGGAAAATTACCTCTATACATTGCAAGATTCCATAGAGTGCGAACTTAAGGAAAAGCAAATTAGCTATGCAGCCTCAAATACAAGATCATTCAGAACAATTAGCAATGACAAATATAAGTTAGGTAATGACTTACAATGAACTTTTATAGACTAATTTTGGCCTTTTGTTTGAAGACCGTCGTATGGCCCAGACAAATCTTATATTGTGCTTCCATCCAAGTTATTTCTGCTTTAAAATTTTTAGTTGTAACAGGAGAATGAGTAAAATATTAAGAAAACTGTCAGAGGAAAACTAAAGAATTGGATATGATTTAGCGTATATAGCATGACAAGAACTTGGTGAATAGGTTCAAGTTACACACCGACGGCAACCTGACTTGGGTTGTTTTATTAGAAGATTTACTTTTAAACTAGCAATTAAAACCACTCAGCAGCAGAACTATGGGCCCAGGTCTTGCAGTTGGTACAGCAGCCAGGCAGAAAGGTTATAAAGGAATATGATTTCCATCAAACTATGGTGCAAAAAGAACTTAAAGTCTATGAAAGAAATAAGAGATGAAAGATTAATCAATCACAAACTTTAATTTGGTAAGATGAGGATTATTTAGTTGACATAAAAGACAAAGGTTGAAATTCAAATCGTATTAGGATTCCTTATTACATAAGAAGTAGTAGTATTATGTTATTCTATTTTAAATATGTTATCCTAGTTGTATAGGACTTATAGGATTTCTATTATAATAGGATTTAAATTAGAAACCCTTTTCCTACTAGAATAAGGATTCTAAGAACTATATGAGTGTACTCAAGCCTTTCATTAATAACAAACAATATGAAATTTTTCCACAAATTTGAGTTTTCAACTAGAAAGTGTAATGCTTTCTTCTAAGAGTGATTCTTAGACCCTATGAGTAATTCCTCATTTCCTACTATCCATTCTTTGTGTTCTTTACGAAATTCCAGTCATCTCAAACCTAAATTTTTGCTATATTATCCTAAGACTAAATTTCCAGCAATCAAACTTTAAAATTCTAGCTATACAAAATCTAAAAATTTTGCATTCCTAGCCAAAAGTCAACCTTGAAACCTGATATTCCAATAGCTTAATATTAGCCATACTTCCTAATTTTGTACTTTTAGATACTAGTTAATAATTCTTCTATTTGTCTACATCAATTTGGTATTAGAACTTCGATTCATAATGGCAATACGTAACCGAAGGGCATATAGAGGAATATTCAACGACCAGGAGCGAGATGAGATATTGCTAAGAGTTATAGAAAGATTGGACAAGTCCAGAAAACAATATCAGACAACAAACTACACTTGATGGTAAGGGTGGAGAAGGTGAAATCCAAAACAAAGAGGCTAACACTAATCAACAATGAATGGGGTTAGTAAATCAATGCCTATTGAGAGATCTGAGACAATAGAAATCCATCAGCAGCACATGGAGAGCACATGTGAGTCTTTAGAGGCCATGATAGAGTCAAAACACACAATGAACTCGATGACGCCGCTAAGAAAGTTCATGTTGAAACCCCTGATTTTGCAGGAAAGATGGATCTACACTTGTTCTTAGACTAGACAGTAGCAATGGAAGATTTATTTGACTGATACCACATATTAGAAGATCGAAAAGTTCGATTCGCAAAGATTAAGCTAGTTAGACAAGCTAAAATCTAGTGGAGATCAGTAGAAGATAGACTTTGAAAAACAAGTCAGCCACCAACTGTTAATTGGGAAGAGATGAAGCTGAAGTTATCAGAAAAATACTTACCATTTCATTATCAGGAAAATCTCCAAGATCCTCGCAACCCTTAGATAAGGGATTATTTTTGTAGCTGAGTACATGGAAATATTTGATGAACTTTCTATCCAATGTGAGGGGATGGAGTTAGAACGACAACTTATATCTCACTACAAAAATGGCTTAAGGGCAAAAAGTCGCAAGGAGTTGATAATGCAAAGGATTTACAGCCTTAAAGGTGCATATCACTTAGCTTTATGAGCGAAACGATAGTTAGGACAACAACTAAAAAGTTTCGAAATCAAGCCGGCAAGTTTGGCACGAAGAGAACTACGATGGTGCAAACTTTTGAACCAGCACCCAATGCATCAAAATCTGCACCACAAAACAACTACAAAACTTCTCAAGAAACAGAATTTAAAGGCAAAGCCATATCTGAGACTGGGATGAAAAGAGACAGCAATGACAACAAGTGCTTCTGATACAATGGGAGGGGCTTATTTGTCCTACATCAAACTATTTGACAAGGAAAGGACAACCACAAGTGATCTTGCTAAAGCAGTTCTAAAGCTTATGAACCCAAAGCAGGAGTATAGAGAGATGAATGAATTTAGAGACCAAAACTTATATGCTAAGTGGCTTGCAACCATAGTCTTGGCCCTCTACCACTTTCTATATCTGTGGACCTCAAAAGGATCTTATACCTTGTTTAATAATCAATCTATTTGAGGTTGGATTCTCTCAAAAGATGCACTGATTTGTAAATATAGAGAGACCTTTGAACCAAAAATAAATCTATAGTACTTATTTACACAACTCAAGTTTATTCAAGCAAGAAATATGAGAAATAATTAATGATGGGCTTAAAATATCCTATGCCACATAAATCACGTGTGATTAGAAAAAGCGGAAACTATCACCATAAATGCAAGATTTAAAGCAGCCCGATCATTGAGAAAAATGAATCACCTTTATGCATAGAACCAAGAAACACACACTACTAAACCACAACCCCCTACCCCTGGTCTATTTCCTCTTCATTCACCAATGGAAATTAGAATATACCTAATATTAGATAACAAGGGGGGTTAATACCTAATAAAATTAGAAAATTCCAGTGGAAACAAATATTTTTTGAGTAGCTTCTAGCCACCCAACACAATAATATATACTGAGTAAACAATTGATTAGAGGCTCAAAGTTGAAGAAACTATGATATGAAGGAGATGGTGACAAAATGAACTGAGAGATAAACCTCATACCAGAAGGATTTGAACTAATAAAAGAACAATTATTGATCAAAAATCATGAAATCAGTTTAATAAGCAGGATTGAGAAAGCTTTGTATAGCTAATTCAAACAAATAGAGAAGAAATAATGAGGATACAGATATCTTATCAAACCTTTAGATTTACCTAAAATAGAAATTAAAAAAAAGGCAATCGGTTGCACAAAGTTCCAACAGGGAAAACTCAAAAGAAACTTTGACTAGATTATATAAAGAACAAGTGGAGTTGCTAATCTAAACACAAATCCTCTAATACAGAACAACCATAAAAACAACTCACCATTATAAAATCAAGACCACATCCAATTTTATCCTCAGAATTTGGATGATGCCGGAGAAGCTTCTCTATAACAACTTCCTCATCTTCAGCAGTTAGACACTCCCCATCCATATACCTTGAAGATAGAGAATCAGAAAAATACGCACTCTTTATATGCCTTTCAAACTCATTACGAACCTTGCACAAATTTCACCATGCTAGAAAATATATATATATATATGAACTTCAAAAAGGTCTTTCTCCAAGTGCATATGAATAGAATAACAAGCTAGGATTAGGGTGGCTCAAGGCTCATAATACATATTACTTGAATACAGAATCAGTAGCTACACTAGAAACTCAAAAGTCAAACCAATAAATAATGACGTAAAATGTTTATCTCCATAAATTTCTCATTTCTATAAATTTTTTGTTTTTATAAGTTTTCTACTCGTTTGGTTTCCTATTTGTATAATTTCTTACTTATTTCTGTTTCCTATTTTCTTTTGGATTAGGGTTATTTTGTCAAGCTTATAAACAAGCCTTCTAAATGTAAAATTAGACATTCAATCGATAATAGTCTCATATTTAATTGACCTTAAGCTGTCTCCACGAATGAATTCTTGTGTTTCTTCAAATTCAACGTGTTATTTAATTGTTCTTTGTTTATCGCTATGTCAGTTGGTATCAGAGCGTGTTGAATCGCTCCCTCTATGACTAGTGATGACAACAGAGACACTAAAAAGGACCTTAATTCAGAAGATCAAAGGGAGGCACTAAAAGAGATGTCGCGTAAGATTATCCAACAATTGGAAGCGCATTTCAAAGATATCTTGGAGTGTCTTGGTGCAATTAACCCTCTTGTCAAGATGGATAAGGATGATGATGAAGATCGTGTTAGGGAAGTACAAGCCCATAAGGCACCCTATTCTGAGACTCGTTCCTGTTCGGGGTTGGAGGAAGCTTGCCTACAACAATAAATCAAAGTCAGATTAAGAGTTCTTGTATGATGAATCACATAGCTAAAGAGATCTTGATGACAGTTTCAAGTTCCAGGTAAAGATTTTTGTCTTCAGTCGGGATTTTAGTATTGAAGGATTTCATCATTGGAACGAAGGTATTGAGCGATTCTTTGATTATCATGAGATCCCAAAGGAGAGGACGGTAAAGTTGGTAGCTTATATGTTGAAGGGAGTTGAGTTGCTTGCTTAAAGAAGACCAAAGAGAGGAGATGTTGTGATAGGAAGAATTCGATTCGGCCTTGCACGCTGATGGAACAGAAGATTCAAAGAGATTTTTTACCCCCGATTTACGAGTAGATTTTGTTTTAACAAGACCAGGGATGCACAAAAGGTTCTCAATCTATGCAAGACTACTATAAAATTCGTGAGGTTATCTCAACATAATGATTAACGATTTGGAGTTTTGCAAAAGCTTGAAATTTGACATGAAAGGTGGAATTGCGTTGTGGATGCCTTTGTGGGCCAGCACTATCACAGACATACGCATAAGACCAGAAATATTGGAGAGATTTGAATTGCAGCAGAATTCTTAAGATTCAGATTCTTTTATTTATTTCAATTGTTATCTTTTATCCACAAAATAAAGGGATTGGTTTCTGTAACTAATCTTCTTAAGTATTAGCAATTTCTTTGTATTAGGATTGCTTTATTTCCTATATAGTAGGAACTGATTTTGGAACTCTGTTATGTCAAGTAAGCCTATATAACAGGCTGAAAATTACGAAATAAAGGGAGAGAAGTTTATCCCAATTACTCCGTGAGGTTAAGACTCTCTCTAACGAGTCTTGAGGTCCAGGGCTCCCTCTGACGAGTCCTTTTCTTCTATCACCATAGGTTCATCAAGAGGAAGGAATCGTAACAAGGGCAAGGTAACAGGTTCTGAAGTAGATCTCGTAGTTCATCGCCCCGTGACTCGATCCTTGACCCACGAATATAACAAATTGGTATCAGAGACTAACATGAGGGATTCCAATGAATTACGGGCCCTTATCCATGAGACATCTGAACAAAATGCAGCACGAGTTGCTCAAGTGGAGGAGTAGATTCAAGATTTAACTCAGCAACTGAAAGAATTAATGTAAGTCATGGGAAGAACCCATGGAAAAGGAACAAAGATCGGAATCAGTAGCAGTTCTTCACATATGAATATTGCTTCAGGGTCAGAAGAAAGAATAGAGCAGCGACAAGCTGGAGGAGTAGTGCCAAGGTATGCCAAATTGGATTTTCCAACGTATGACGGTTCAGATGACCCCCTAATCTGGCTCCATCGTTGTGAGCAATTTTTACTTAATCAAAAGACATCAGAAACAGAGAAGGTCAGTCTCGCAGCGTTTCATATGATGGGGGAGGCACAATTGTGGTTTTACAAGTTAGAACAAGAGGAAACAAGTCTAGGCTGGAATTCTTTTCAAGAATACTGCAACCTGAGATTTGGGCCACTGCTAAGAGGTAATCCTCTTGGAGAATTGATTAACTTGAAACAGTCAGGAACAGTGGAAGAATATCATAAACGATTTCAGAGTTTGCTAGCCCGCGCTGATTCAGTTCATACAGATCAACAGGTCGATTTCTTTACTGCAAGGTTATCTGAGGCGATCCGTTTGGATGTAGAGATGCAGAACCCACCCAATTTGGTTACTGCCATGAATTTGGCAACAACCCTTGAGAAGAAACAGCAATTAATAAGAGTCAACAGCAACCGACACAACTACTGGAACAACTCCAGACTTGCTGCACTAACCCAAGCTGAACCCAAACCAACTACAATTTTCAGGCGGGACAACTGTACCAGCTTTTAGTGGCGGAAGTGTATCCACTCCTTTTGTCAAAAAACTATCTAGAGCTGAATTGGCTGATCGAAGGGCAAAGGGACTTTGTTATAATTGTGATGAACCATACACATTCGGTCACCAATGTAAAAAATCGTTTTGGTTGGAATTAGAAGATGAAGATGAAAACGAGATGGAGAGTACAACAGTTGGGGAAGCAGCCATCTCGCTACATGCCATCACCGGTCTCCAACATTCCCGAACTATGCAGTTAATCACTGACATCAAGGGTTGCCCTATCACAGTATTAATCGATTCCGGTAGCACCCATAACTTCATTAGTAAAATTGCAGCACACAAATTAGGAGCAACCCTGGATTCCCAATGTGCGTTACAAGTCGTTGCAAATAGAGAGAAAATCCCTAGCATGGGCACATGCAAAGAGACTATACACGTATCAGGTGAAAATTTTCTTGTCGATTTATATGTCATTCCACTAGATGGGTTTGATGTGGTTTTAGGAGTACGATGGTTGATGACATTGGGTCCCATTTGGTGGGATTTTGCAACACTTACTATGTGTTTCAAATTGGACAAAAGACAAATCACCTTACGAGGGCTCCAACCTGACCATAGACCAAGATTACAACTCTTGAGTGAGGCACGAGCAGAAGGATTAGAGGAACTTCTTGCAAAATTTGCTGATTTGTTTCAGGAACCTAAGCGACTGCCTCCTATTCGTTCATGTGATCACCGTATATTCTTGCTTCCTGGTTCAGCACCTGTGGTAGTTAGACCATATCGGTATCCTCATTTCCAGAAAGACGAGATTGAGAAACAGTGTGAGGAAATGCTTCGTCAAGGAATCATTCGTCCAAGTCATTCCCCCTTCTCCTCACCAGTTTTGCTTGTTAAAAAACGGGAAGGCACATGGCGTTTTTGTGTCAACTATCGAGAACTTAATAATGGGACAATTAAAGATAAGTTTCCGATTCCAGTGGTGGATGAGTTATTGGATGAACTTCATGGCGCTCGATACTTCACAAAATTAAACTTGAGATCCGAATATTTTCAGGTTCGTATGGCGGCTGACAATGTGGAGAAAACAACTTTTCGAACCCATCATGGGCACTTCGAATTTCTGGTCATGCCATTTGGCCCAACAAATGCCCCATCCACTTTCCAAGCATTAATGAATGAGGTATTCCAACCTTACGTAAGATCGTTTTGGTTTTCTTTGACAACATCTTGATTTACAGCAAAACATGAAAGGAGCACTTACAACATGTTCGTACAGTGTTTCAGTTACTTCGCTCACACCAATTATTCCTTAAAAAATCGAAATGTTCCTTTGGTGAAGAGCAAGTGGCCTATCTCGGTCATGTCATTAGTGCGGCGGGTGTTACAGTTGACA
>JAOTIZ010000006.1:4662132-4675274 GCA_027123425.1 Erythroxylum panamense | reverse complement strand
AAAATTGGAAAGAAAAAATTGACAATCCAAACAGATGAAGTAAAATTTGTTATAATATTTTAGTAAAGAATATAATAACTATAAAATTTGATACAAATTAAAATAAATAAATAAAAATTTAAAAAAATTTTGATCAATAAGTATGTGAATTAAAAGAAACTAAGGATACATCAATGATAAAAAGATTTAGAATTGTAAATAATGTCAATCCCTTAGCCAGATGTTACTGGAAATTCTCTGCCACATATTTGCAATATGTCACCATGTTAATACAAAAATCTAGTTGTGAAATCAATACGAGATCTATTTATATCTACACGCCTCTATAAAATGAAGATTTAAGACTTTTGTATAAACTTTTCTGTAATGACGGTCTGGTGCTGGAATGGTAAATTTTCAAATTTTGATATAAGATTATCTATTTTTTTAATTATATTTTTGGACCCTTTGTAAATCGTAGTTAACATTTCGGTTCACCCAAAATTTATGTAGCAAAATCAAGAATGACCTATGTCTTATAATGTTTAGTTTATTACATTATCAAATCATATTTCTACAATTACAATCGGAATTCTTGAAAAAATCATATATCAACGTACAGAGACTCGAACTTGTACTAGGTGAAAAGTTCTTCATAAGTCAACAATAGGATTCCTGTACCCTTCTTCTGATTATATTGCTCCCACATGTATCCAGTCCGGTAATAATTGTAGAGCACATTTCTGTAACAATGTATACGGTCAATTTTGAATCAATAGAGGAATCTAAACAAGATTCCCATATAGCTTAAACTAATTAGGACATAAATAAGCAAAACCTTATCAAATTACTCCTCATGTCTGTGTATATCACCTTGGCTCTATCTTTATATGGTCCATCAATTGAAACAAGTTAATTAGAAAACAAATTACAAATTTCTTCTGTTTATCTGTAAACTTGAGTGAAGACTAATGTGTGGGTAGTACCTTTTGAGTACTGGTGAATTGCAGAAATTATCAAGTAATTCAATTTCATCCATATGGGACCTCTCCAATAAGGAGGGTCACGCTCCGTGTTGCTTTTCATGTATAAGGAAATGTAGCCCACACAGACTTATTCATATAATAAATCTCTAATGCAATGCTAGATGCCAACACAAGACGGTAACATATCATCACCTGGTTTTGGTAGGTGAATGCAATCCATAGTTCGTCCATAAAATGCACCTGCTTGGGATGAAGTCAAGTTGTTTATCCATAATCCATGAATCATACACAAATTTGTAAATAGTTAGAAACTGATGCTCTCCCTACTCAAAATAGAGACAAACATAATAATGTAGGCACTATATGGCAATTGAAAAATGCTTCGAAGATAGAACAGCTGTCCAAACAAAGTTACAAAGATAATAGATCAAACTAAGGTTTATCTTTTAAAAAAACTCTATACAACATACCAATGGAATGATCTTTGCTATGAAGTGGAAAAGGCTGGCATAACCAATATGAGAAATAAGTCTTAACTCTGTTTTTTCTAACACCTCCCATAACATTTCTCAGGTTGAGGACGAGCCTCATGTATGTGTTTCCTTATCTGCTCAAGATACTAACAATATATTAAATTAATCTTAGTTCAAGACCTAACTATCCAAGTGATACTTTATGTGCATCAGTACAGATAAAAAAATATTAACAAAGCTAAATTAAAAGGTTTAATCTAGTGTAACAAGATTAATAACATAAGTAAAGCATACATAAAATCAACTGAAGTTATATTAAAACAACAAATAGATGCCATAAAATCCTGACATCCAATTAATTTGAGGGTTCAAACTTGAAGCAGAAAGATGACGAAGTACAAGCCTACCTTTTTTGTGTGGCTGGCAAAATCAAAATAACCTCCATTTGCATAATCAAGATGCATCTAGCAAAATTTGAGGTGGGTATTAGAAATGGATACTCATAAGCGTAGTCAATCGAACAACATTAAGGATGTATAAGAAATGAGATGCAACTTGCTACAACGTGCTTAAGACTGAATAACCTGATTTAGGATTTCAAAGTTTGCAAGTATCTTAGTTGTCAAACCGTAATCCTGCATCAATGAAGATTGTTAAGAATCATCAAGCAAAAATTGATTCTATGTAAGGTACCTGGATTATTTTATTACCTTCTCAATTTTACTTTCTCATGTTACCAACCGTGATATTAAATGCAAGCAATTTGCAGCAAGAAGCATCCAACACTTAAGATCAACATAACTATCTTTCTCATTTGGATGTGAAGCACATGGACAGTCATCCAGCCCTAAAGGAGAGTGTCTAGCAATGAAAGAAACAATACAAGTGTCATTGAGGCTTCTTCATTGAAGGAAACAAAATTCAAAAATCTTTATGGCATCAATAATTAAGATATGACCATAGCCATCAATTGTTTGAAGTTAGTTGCATATACTTCAAAAGGAAAAACTTGTGAAAACAAAATTAGTTTGAGGTTGTTGCCATGAAAACAAAAAACAACAAAAATGGATGCAGAAAAAAAAACCTTAGGATTTAGTTCACGAGTTTTCATATTGTCTCCCCTATACCAGAAATAGGGGCTCATCTCCTTTCCTAGTTCATGGAAATGATAATGAGAAATAAGACAAGGCAACATGCTAGTCAAGTCTCCATAAATGCATCATTTCAGAAAAGGATACATTAGAGTATATGCCAACTGCAGTTAACACATGTCCATGTGCAACCTCTAGCGATCATGAATATTCACGTGAGCATTTCATGGCATGGCTTGGAATCAAGATTGAAGAAGAACAAAAGCCTTATCAAAGAAGGAAACGATATCATTTATTTTAGAAGGAATGAACTTATTTTTCTCTACTTCGTCGATTAAATATGGAAGATTAGGAGTTTCATATCATGCTCAGTCTAACCACATGCATTTTGTTATAGCCAAATAAGTTTTCAGTTTGTATTTCTGTTTAAAAAATAAACTTTAATCAATTCATGGAAGTCAATATCACCAACTCAACTAATTGCTACTTCTCAATGACCAAGAAATTGTTTGAAGAACAAACATATCAGAGAAGTAAAGACCATATCTAGGCCTTGACAATCATATTAATCTACCTAAATGAGATGCAATTAAGAATTAATGATCAACGAGTTAATTTGTTCTTTAGGCACTCCAATATCATCTACTGCAGAACAATGTGATAGTCAATTTCTTCTTAAATCACAAAATATGGGTAGTCTAACTATCAAGTTGCATCCACATGCTTAGGCATAAAAACAAGGAAATTAGTTGAGAGTGACTTTTAAAATTAAGTAATACGCAGTGTAGTATTGCAGGGGCCAAGGTCTCCAGTTTCCCAACTCCATTGTTGGGATTATCCAACACAATGAGCAACAAAAGTTGCCACTTGAACATAATATTTCAAAATATATACTATTATTTGCAATTATGTTACCGATCACTGATAGGTATTGACTACTGAGGCTTAATCAAGTTGATGTCTTTAACATCAAATTTGATACAATATGGAGATATTATCTCTTTAACCTTACAAAAAGTAGAATTGTCAACCAAATTTATTTGAGACTAGTCATTTTATTTCTTCCTTTCCTTCTAAGATATGGAGAATCAGTGAACAAAGATAATCAAATCATCTCATAAAAGTGAAACTACTTACAGTTATAGGGTTGGGATCTAAAATGCGAGCAATTAATTTTATGACACCAAATGATAGCCAGGGGGACAAGTGAATTCAACTGTTGAAATCTGCCAATGGAAAAAATGAAATGACAACTAAAGGATAAGAAAAAAATTGAAAGAGGTGATACAAAATCTGCAAAACACTTACTTTTTTTACAATTTGATTAGATTTACTTTTTTTACAATTTGATTAGATTATCATTATCAAAAGGCAAATATCCTGTAAGTAGAGTATAATTCCATAAGACCACAATCTGCAGTTGTAACAGCCACATATACCCCCGAGGAGGATATTGCGAGTGCCACACATACAAAACATACAGATAAAATAGAACCGAAACCAAATCCAAAACACACGAAACATAACATGCATGCATTCCCAAAATCTCAACAAACATACATCGCATATCATAATTTCGTAAAGCAACCTGAATTAAGGTTATTACAACCCATCAAAATAAAAATTCAGGAGTTATAGACATCAGATACAAGTCCAAAAACAATCTCAAAATACATATGAACAAAACAAAAATCAGACTCCTTTGGCCATAGTGGTTGTCTTGTTCCAATTCCTACGTCCCTTTTTCAGAACCTATACGGGACAAATCTACCGTGCTAAGCATATAACTTAGTGAGTAATAAATAAATTATAAGTCAAACAGATACAAAAGTTCAGAACAAAACAGAGTTTTATAAATAGTAGAATTGTTCAACATAAGAGGGTATAAACCCTTCAGAAATATAATACAATTTAGCTTATGCCAAAATCAAATTGATATCAGAGTACAAAATCATAAGACTGCTAAATCCATTTACATAAGTGGGTAACGGGACTTATACAGAAGATACCATAATTGGTATCATATAACATAAGAGAATTACGTCTCAATAACAAAGACACCGAAGTGTCACAGAAGCAGCTGTAGACCTAGGCATACCTATTTACCCACAACTAGGACTCAACAGTTTTAAAACAAAACAAGGTCATTTCAGATATTTCTTGTGCAAAGCAATACATGTATAGGTTGGACCAATACAGGGGCCTCAGTAAGCATACTTTTCAGCTGATCAAATCTACTCTGATCATTTACAAACATTAAAACAATACACCATTTATGCATGCATTAATTTACAAGCATTAAAACCTCAACAGAAATCATTTACACTATCATAAAACTTAAAGCATTACTTACTTGGTTTATACTTCAAAAAAATTCCAGAAATGGGGAGAGGAAATAAGAAGGAAGATGGTTTTGGTGAAACCAAAGAGAAAGACCTACAGAAATTTCTTTTAATATTTTTTTAATGCCTAGGTGTTTCATTAGTGCTTTAACACATATCTCCATTGCATGTCTTCCACTTGTCCACTAGATAAGCTATCATTTGTCTCATAGCTATAAGTCCATTTGTCACTCCAAAATTTGTCCATTTGTCAATTAATTTCTAATACATTTGTCGCTATTCTATTTGTCTCTTATTTTTCCTAGTCCAAAAATACCCCAAATTTTTAAAAGTTTCCTAAAATTCACCAAAAATTTTGAAATAATACTAATAGTCTCCAAATAAATTTTTAAGGCAAATAATCCATAATTCATATTTTAATCGCAATTAGAAACCAATTATACCCAAAAAATGTCATGAATGCATGTAAAATTATTTGTATAAGTCAAAATTCATATGCACGTATCAGCGAATACTCAATTATGCAAAGCATATGATGTACTGGAAATTCCTAAATTTTATAACCTCTAACCTAGGGTGTTACAATTCTTTTCTCCTTAAGAAATTTCGCCCTTGAAATTCATACCTAATCCGAATAATTGCGGACACTGAGCTTTCATGGTTTCCTTTGGTTCCCATGTTGTTTCCTCAAGTCTATGGTGTTGCCAAAGGACTTTTACCAAAGGTACTGACTTGTTTCTAAGTTGTTTAACTTCTCTGGCTAATATAGAAATTGGCCCTTCTTTATACGACAAATCTAGTTGTACTTGAATTTCTTGCACAGGAATCTTATGTATAACATCATACCGATATCTTCTCAACATAGAAATATAAAATACATCATGTAACCTGGCCAATTCTTCAGGAAGAGCTAGTTGATAAGCTACTGGTCTAATTCTTTTCAGAATTTCATAAGAACCAATGTATCGCGGACTAAGCTTGCCTTTCTTCCAAACCGAAGTATGTGTTTCTATGGTGATACTTTCAAGAATACTTTATCTCCTACCTGATACTCAATATCTCTTCTTTTTAGGTCAGCATAGGATTTCTGTCGATCACTAGCAGCTTTCAACCTTTGCTGAATAATCTGAATCTTTTCTTCAATATCTTCCACAATTTTCTGGTCTGACCGTCTTATTTTCACTTAACTCAGTCTAACATACCAGAGTTTTATACTTCCTAACATACAACGCTTCAAAAGGTGCCATGTCAATGCTTCTGATAATTGTTATTATAAGCAAACTCCATCAGAGTCAGACAGTTATTCCAACTCCTGGGAAACTCTAACACACAACCCCGCAATATATCTTTCAATATCTGTATAACTTGTTCAGATTGTCCATTTATCTGGGGATGGAAAGCAGTACTAAACTTAACATGAGTTCCTAGAGCCTTCTGTAAACTTTTTTAGAATCTCGAAGTAAATCGAGGATCACGATCTGAAATGATAGACAATGGTACTCCATGTAATCTCACTATCTCATTTACATATAAATCTGCAAGCCTATCCAAAGAATAGTCAGGACGAACAGACAGAAAAAGAGCAGATTTGGTGAACTTATCTACAATCACCCATACAACATCGTGCTTCCTTTGAGTGAGAGGAAGTCCAGTGACAAAATCCATGGTAATGTTATCCCATTTCTATTGAGGAATAGAAATATGATGTAACAAACTAGATGAAACTTGGTGCTCAGCTTTAACTTATTGGCATGTCAGACATTTTACTACATAATCCACAACATCCCGTTTCATACCTAACCACCAGTAATACTGCTTCAAATCCTGATACATCTTGTTCCCACCTAGATGCATAGTAAATACTGTATTATGAGTCTCAAATAATAGATTCTTCTTCAATTCATCATTAGCTGGTACACACAATCGATCCTTATAATACAATTCACTATCTACTTACACAAAAAATCAGACTATTTACCATCCTGAGTAGCCAAGATAAATTGTTGTAACTTATCATTAGCTCTCTGAGCATCACAAATTTCTTGCCTCAATTTAGGCCTTGCTTTCAACTGAGCTATTAAAGCTCCATCATATTCAAGTTCCCATTCACCTCGCTTCACTGATAATGCTGAAATTGTCTTCTGACTCAAGGCATCTGCCATAACATTAGCCTTACCTGGATGATAATCCACAATACAATCATAGTCTTTAAATAGTTCCAACCAACGCCATTGTCTCAGATTGAGTTCTTTCTGGGTAAGTAGATACTTCTTACTCTTATGATTTGTGAAAATTTTACACCTTTCACCATACAAGTAGTGTCGCCAAATTTTTAAGGCAAACACTACCGCTGCAAGCTCCAGATCATGTGTAGGGTAGTTATGTTCATGAGTCTTTAGTTGCCTAGAGGCATAAGCAACTACCTTTCCTTCTTGTATCAAAACATAACCCAAACCAGTTCTAGAGGCATCACTAAACAAAACATACTTCCTATCAGAAATAGGTTGGACCAATACAGGAACCTCAGTAAGCATACTTTTTAATTGATCAAAGCTACTCTGACATTTATTAGACCATTTATACTTTACTCCCTTTCATAACAGTTTAGTTAAAGGGGATGCTATCACCAAAAATCCCTGAATAAACTGTCGATAATAACTAGCTAGACCCAGAAAACTTCTCACTTCTGTCACATTCTGTGGTGACTTCCAATTAACAATTGCCTTTATCTTACTAGGATCAACTCTAATTCCTTCAAAAGAGACAACATGCCCTACAAATGATATCTTCTGAAGCCAGAAATCACACTTACTCAGTTTAGCATACAACTGTCTTTCCTGCAGGGTCTGTAATACAATTCGGAGATGTTCAGTATGGTCCTGTTCATTCTTAGAATAGACCAGAATATTATCAATAAACACCATAACAAACTGGTCCAAATAAGGCCTAAACACTCTATTCATCAGATCCATAAATGTTGCTGGAGCATTAGTTAGCCTAAATGGCATTACTAGGAATTCATAATGTCCATAACGGGTCCTAAATGTAGTCTTTGGTACAACCACATCCTTTACCCGAAGCTGATAGTACCCCAATCGCAGATCTATCTTTGAAAACACTCCTGCATCTTTCAACTAATCAAATAAGTCTTCAATCCTTGGCAACAGATACTTATTCTTCACTCTGACTCTATTTAATTACCTGTAATCGATGCACATCCGTAGTGTGCCATCCTTCTTCTTAACGAACAACACCAGTGCTCCCCACGGTGACACGCTGGGTCGAATAAACCCTTTATCCAGTAGCTCTTGTAATTGCACCTTCAACTCCTTCAGTTCAGTAGGAGTCATTCTGTATGGTGTTCTGGATATAGGAGCAGTGCCAGGTATAACTTCAATAGATAACTGTACATCCCTTTCAAGAGGGAGTCCAGGAAATTCCTCCGGAAACACATCTGGAAACTCAATCACCACCGGAATATCTAGCAATTTACCAACCTCCTTCTTAGAATCAAACACAAAAGCTAGATATGTTTCACATCGCTTCCTGAGAAGCTTCCGAGCCTACAGAGAAGATACCACATTAGTTAAAGAATTAGTGCGAACACTATGCAATACTATTTTAGACTGATCTGGCCTCCTAAGCATAACTGTCTTAGCATTACAGTCAATTACTGCCTGATGCTTAGACAACCAATCCATACCCAAAATCAAATCAAACTCATGGAAAGGTAATCTGATCAGATCTGCTACATAATCATTTCCTTGGATCATAATAGGACAGTTCCTATACACCTGATTTACCGACACACTATTACCCAGAGGACTGGTCACATGCATGTCATATTCTAACTGATCTATAGGCATCCCCATATCAAACATTTCTCCAACACAGATATATGAATGAGTATATCCAGGGTCAATTAATGCATGCATTTCAGAATTAAAGAGAGAAACAATACCAGCAATGACATCTGGTGCATCCTGATCCTCACGAGCTTTCAGTGCATAAGCTCAAGCTGAAGTAGAAGATACAACTGGTCGATTTACAGTTTCTGAGTGGGAACTCAGATTAGTCCTGTTCTGATTATATCCTCCTTGACCTCTACCTCGTCCTCTATTCCCAGCAAATGCATGGGAGACCTCTCTACTAGCTTGTGGTAACTCAGACTGTCTCAGAGGACAATTTGCTATCATATGCTCAGTACTGCCACAACGGAAACATGCACATTTAGCTCTCCAACAGACACCCCAATGATGAACAGAGCAATGAGGGCACTTTGGGGAACCAGAACCTCGGCCCCCAGAGGAACCCCTACCAGAGACACCAGATGTGGGAAAGTTTTGTCGCCTTTCTCGAGTAACAGATCTCTAAGCAACTTCTGGTGCAGAGGAAATACCTTCCTGACTTCGTTTACCCAAAGACTGGCCTCCTCTAGTAATGCCCCTTCATTGACTCCTTTCTCTTCTAATCATCTCTTGCCTCTCAATCTTCATAGTAACTTGTACTAATTGATGGTAAGTCACTTGTTGCAATAGAGTAAATGCTGCCAGATGCTCCTTGATGGAGTCATGCAAACCATCCTTAAACTGATGACATCAGAACTCCTCAGTAAGCACAGATTTAGGGCATACTTATTGAGTCAGTTGAACTCCTGATCATACTCAACAACTGATAAGTTTCTCTGCTTCCAGTTAAGAAATTGCTTCCATTTATCCTTTTTATAAGCCTCTGTCACATACTTAGCTTTAAATTTTTGGGTAAAGTAATCCCAAGTCAGGGGCACGGGTAACTGAGGACTCCTCAAAACGAACTTCCACCATTCATAAGCTGCTACTGCTCCCTGCAGAAGGGAGACATCATAGTGCACCATCTACTCTGCTGGACAACTGATTTCATCCAACACTCTCTTTACCTTCTTAATCCAGAACTCAGCCCTTTTAGATTCCTCCAGAGATGTCCTAGTAAATTCCTCTGCTCCATACTTTCGCAACTGATCAATTGGAGCCTTAGGTGCTATCATTCGATGCAATAATGTCATCATATCCTGGGACATCTTAATCAAAGCCTCACCCTGAGCTGGAGGAGGAGGTGGCACCTCAGTCTCACCTCGATTGACCCCAGAGGGTCCAGATATTACTGGACGAGTTTGCTCCGACTGATTGCTCTCAGCAACTTCATCAACAACATCGCAAGATCCTTCCCTCATTAATTCTATAGACAAAATATGGGACACTGCATTAGGCCAAAACACAACTTGTAGACTCAAATAGAAGCAATAGTTAAGCGCTGGTTAAACCAGAACCGCCTAAACCATGCTCTGATACCAAAAAGATGTGATGCCCTAATACCCCTTGGGAGGATACGAGAGCGCCACGCAGACAACAAAACATATATACAAAACTGAGACAAATCCAAGCGAGATGGAACATTTCATATATGCATTTCAGAATCTCAAATCAACCAAATAGTACTTAACATATCATTCATATTGTGCCTATCATATTACATACCATAAATTCAAATACCAACATGTATTAAGGTTATTACAAACCTTCAAACAAATTGAAAAGTCATATACATCATATACAAGCCCAAAACAAACTCAGAATACATTTTTCTCAAAATAAGACTCAGACTTCATTGGCTATTGCGGTTTACTTGTCCCAGTCTCTATAATCTTCACTCTGAACTTACACGGGGCAAATCTACCGTGCTAAGCATATAGCTTAGTGAGTAATAACTAATCTATACATGAAGTGACAACTGATCATACAAAATCATATAATAGCATAAGCATACATTAAAAGATTGCCTAATATTAAATCAGACATAATGCATTTCAGAACAGATTTTTATACTTATCATAATTGAATATCACAAGAGGGTATAAACCCTTCAGAATCAGAATACAGTTTTTGTTTATGTTAGAATCAAACATATATCAGATTACAAAATCAGAGGACTGCAAATCTATTTACAGAGGTGGGTAATGAGACTTATACAGGAGAGACCGAAGTCTCGACACTGAAGTGTCCAAAAAAGACCAAAGTCTCGACACCGAAGTGTCATAGGAGCAGCTGTAGACCCTTCTAGACATGCCTATTTACCCACAACTAGGACTCAACAGTTTAAGAAAACAAAGTCATTTAATACTGGTCGGGTCGGCCGAATTGGGCCCGAACCCAATCACAATAGACCACGGGACGATCGGTCTATCTCCCAAAGATGGGCCTCACACCCACTGGTTAACCCAGGCCTGGCCCGCACATCCATGGCCCATTAGCAGGAGAAAACCTTCCATGCAGAAGTAGAAGTCTACGTAAAGAATTAACCCTAGCACTCATCCCATATATAAGGTATGATTTCATCCTGATAGAGGTACGTAATCACAACCCTAGTTTTCTCTGATTACAGCAGACCTACCTTTACCAAAAATCTAACTTGAGCGTCGGAGGGGTTATCGGGAAACAACCCCCGACGTGCCTTCTTGTTTTGCAGGGATCTTCAAGTCAGAATTGATCAACCTTATGGATCCAAACGGCAACGTGCAGCCTCTTCAAAATCCGGCAGAACCATCAAACATTTTGTTGTGTCTTGTTTTGGTCTTATGAACTCATAAACTGCTTAGAGAACCATTTTGTGACGTTTTTAATTAAAATATTATCACATGTATTATATACCATCCTCGTAATTCAAAGTAAACGCTTCTCTTCATTATCCTATTTTGTTTTCCTATGGTGTGCGACGCGGTTCAAGCTCATCCCTTAAAAATGATTGAAACCTGAAATTCCGTAGCCACGGTTTCAGGATATAATAATTGAGATTCGACATTTCTTGACTAAGTCTTGTTTGATCACTTGTCTCGGAAGGGATTGATTTGAAAGAGCCAATGGGCCAATTGCTGCATCGAAAATATCAAAGTAACATTTTCGTTTTCATTATTCTAGAGTACATTGATGCGTGAAGCAATGTGACTACGACAATATTGTCTATTATTGAGTATTAGGATATTCTTATTGAAAACGAGTTGGGTAAGAAATTTAGTAATACATCTGATTATAAACAATTCACACCCATTCTTGACTTCCTCTAACCACGCCAACTTTCATGCTCCCTTATCCAATACTTAAATACTTGGGACAATTGATAGATCACTACATTTACTAATTATTTATTTTTTATATTTTTAACTGTTAAGATTATTCTTTTATAATTAAAAGGTTACGGGCTCGAACCACGTAAATAACATAATTGTAAAACGGATCTGGTACATTGAAACAACCTTTTTATATTTTTAAATCTTAACTCAATTCAATAATAATATTTCTACCTCTTTCTCAACCTTTGTCCAATTCTTTACTTTTAGGAAGGATCAGAAACTTCCTCACGATTTCCATATAAGACTAAATTTTGTAACCCATTGAGCGAAATCTCTTCTGGCCAAGTGCCAACATATGCTTTTTTATCAAGACATGATTGGTCCTTCCTTTTTTCTTTTTTGACGTACGAAATGCTAAAAGTTGAAAGTAGTGGTACAACATATCCAAATAAATAATAGACATAAGATCAACAGCCAAATCTGCTATGTTCAATCTTGCATTAAAACTCCCATGATCCCAACGCCCATTGGAATGTAACTTACATGTTGTCTTGCTCACGATCCACGCAATATACGAGATGAGAAGAGCTAATGCTTCTGAATCATTTAAGTGGCAATTTCGAGGCCGATCCTTTCCTATGCTTCATTCATATAGGCCAGATCATGGTATACCTTAATTTATATTTCTAAGTAAGACCTGCCATTTTTTAAACTTTAAAACATCTTTAGTGCATCATCAAAAACTATAAATATATGCAAATATCATCATGCTTACACCTACCTAGATTTAAATCTTGATAGACGAAGAGGAATTTCTCAGCTATAAATATAAAGAGGAATCAAGTGACATTTCATTTTTATAAGCAGAAGTGAGATTCTATATCTATAAGATATTTATTAACATAAAATGACCTATTCTCAGAAGAAATAAAAAAGGACTTGATTCCATTTTGATTGAAAAAGTAATTTGCAAATTTGTATCTGGTGAGTTTCTCTTTGAGCCTTTGATGGGGTGGTGATAAAAAGGCGCTAGCGAGAAGTAGACAAAATGAGCAAGCAGTGATGCGAAGGCTGAGAGCTCCAATAGGATCTGTAATCCTTCCAAGGCGGGTGAAGTTGGGAAATTGTCGTGAGAAGTGTTTGGGGTGAAAGGGAATCAAATCCCACCT
>JAOTIZ010000006.1:4631611-4641993 GCA_027123425.1 Erythroxylum panamense | reverse complement strand
AAAGAAGAAAAGAATGTAAACACAAACTCTCGAATAGGGATGTTGCCATCAAATTCCTTCATTGTATCCCATGGACCATCACGAACCCTAGCCAAAATAAAGGATAATGGAAGCTTGCTGAGATTAAAAAAAAGAAAAATAAATTAAGAAACCTCATACAATAGAAAGAAGAAAAAGAGGTGAAAGCAAACATTCCAGGAGAAAACTTGAATTCCTACCTTACTTCTACAATGGCTTGAACAGTCATATGGTTTTATAGACTAAGACGACCACGTTCAGTGTCAACACTTCTAGTAACCTGAGACAAGTATTAACATGATACATTGACAAGAGTATAAAATTAGTTTCACAAAATTAGTAACCCATACACACTCAAATAAAATGGATAATTACAATGGTAACATAAAGTGGAACAGGTAATGTTAACATCTTAAATTCTCTCTAAAATCATGCTAACATTATAAAATTTATCAAAGAAGTTTATGTATAATACTGCTTAATGTACTCACCTTCCCATCTGTAATTATAAGTAATACATGGTACTGACCACCACTCTGCTTTATAATAGTCATTGTCATTTCAACGATAGGTGCAAAAGATGTTGGCCCTGCTACAAAGTAACGATAAATACAAGTTTAAGGACCGGATGATAATTTCAAGAAATGCTTTCTGGTGAGACGACAGGATTCTAAACAATACGACTCAAACTCGCAAGTCACAAATGAGGCACAATCTCTTTATATCAACTTAATACTTCCTTAAACCCATTACAGAACCTCAAGTCTGGATAAAAGCTGAAAACATCTTGATCGTGTGTCGATGCTGAGGATATGATGGTACATAACTTAGTAAGAACTATCTGTGTAAATCAAATCCTCATAACGAAGTAAATTAACGAAGCCATACCATCCTCAAATCCAAAACAGGGAATCAAGTTGTCCTCATCAAAAGCAACTAAAGTTTTCCCAATGATGGATATGGCTTGTTCATATGGATTTAAACCATCTCCATTATGATGCAAGCTCCTTACCGAGCATTGACTTATGTCAAACATGGAGAACAGATAAGCTTTCAACATATATCTTTAATCTTAAAACCTTGTTTTACACAAATTAGAAGATAATCTAAAAGAGGAACACCCACCTAACAAATATGAAGATTATCTAAAAGAGGAACACCCACTTGCTACAGTTACGATCTTTGCCAGGTGACGATGACGGTGAAGGTCGCCGAAGAAGTAATGGCGGAGAAGGGGAGAAAGTCGGAGGAGAGAAAATATGTACTGGAACTTTGAGAAAGGGAGAAAGAGACAGGGCTATGCGAAAATGGTAGAAACTTCCAGTGTTTGTATATTTTAAGCATTTAATGGATTGGAGAGTGAAGCATGAAGAGGAGGATGACAAGCGTTGAGAACGTCAGAAAAAATGACAGTCATACTTAATAGCTGTATAAAAAATTTAATAATACTGTTGCATGTCACGGGTGTGACATGTTAAGTCACACTCGTAAGAAGGTCTAAGAGGGTTCACGGGTGTGACTTAATATGTTACCCCTTTGAGGCATTTTTTAAGATTTTTTTATAATTTCTTCACCAATTAAAATGTGTGCAAATGAATTGTTAAATAAGTAACATCTGTCAAGAGGAACATATAGGGTTTGACTTATAAGTTGCGTTGAATTTTTTTTTGGGAAGCTGCGATTGAAATTTTGAAACGTCAAAATTATGGCTATTTGTTTAAATTATATTGTATATTTTATTCAACCAATGTGAAGAAAAACGTGGTCGTATATTCGCCCTTAGTAAATGGTATAAGATGTATTTATGAAAAAAAAGTAAAAAAAGCAAAAAAATAATGGCATGGCATGCACAAGTGTGACATGTGCAGTCACACTGATGAGAAGGTCTGAGGGGGCTCACGAGTGTGACTTAACAAGAGACACCGTGAGACATTATTTAGATTTTTTTTATAATCTCCTCATTCAAGTAAGATGTGTGCAAATGAATTGTTATATAAGTAACATCTGCCAAGAGGAACATATAAAGTCTAACTTATAAGTTGGGTTGAAAATTTTTTAAGAAGCTGTGATTGAAATTTTGAAACGTCAAAATTATGACTATTTGTTTAAATTATATTGTATATTTTATTCAACCAACAAGCAGAAAAACATGACGATATGTTCATTCTTAGTAGATGATAAGATGCATTTAGGCATAAAAACGTAAGAAAAACAAAGGGAAAAAAAGGCATGACATGAGTCACAAAACAATTTGACAAGAGTATAATGCAGTAGTATAATATGGAAAAATGTGAGTTGTTCATAAAATAAACAGTGGAATGAAATTTCGTGTTCGTCCTTCTCATTCGTGCTTACTTAACAATAGCACTAGGCAGGAGTATTCATGTGAGAGCAACCTCGTAGCTCTGCTCCTAAACTTCCCATAACTTGATGCCACGTCCCTTAATCATCTGATTCCCTAAACTGTCAACCTATCAGGAAGGGAAGTCCACGACAAGGTCCTACATTTGTATTAGAGGCTTAGAACCCTGAGCATTATCCATTGTATTCAAAACAGGGGGAAAAAAGATGGACAAAAAGGAAAGGAAATAAAGATCCACACCACGAAGACTTAAAATAATAATTGAAAAGAAAAAATGAAAAGGCTAAATGAAACCTATTTTCAGGTCCGTCGCGGATCATCTGGGAGTTGAAGGAGAAGTCGAGAAACACGAGCACCAATTCATAGTCTCTGTAGCTCCAAGCTCCACTACGGTTACGCCAGGCGCAAGGGTATTATTTTAGGCCCGAAGTCCGCCGCTTATTTATTTTGCTACCAATTTGGATGGGCCAATCAAATTCGTCGGCTGCACTTCCTAGCCGCCGTGAAATCATCCACCACAGCCACCGCTCTAGAACGACATCAACCGCCACGATCTCTCCAATGCAACAGCCTGAAGATTTAAACGATTGGAAGTTAATAATAGACGGAGCGCATGACTACATATCGTATCTACCTGACGAGTGTTTGGCATGCATTTTTCAGTTCCTTAGCTCCGGCGACCGGAATCAATGCTCCATGGTATGCAGCCGATGGTTAAGAGTGGAAGGACAGAGCCGGCAACGGCTCTCTCTCAACGCGCAGGCGGATCTCTTGCCGTTGGTACCGACACTGTTCTCTCGGTTCGATTCCGTCACCAAACTGGCTCTAAAATGCGACCGCAGATCCGTGAGTATCGGCGACGAGGCGTTGATATCGATCTCGGCTAGGTGCAGGAATCTTACACGACTCAAGCTCCGCGCGTGCCGAGAGCTCACCGACACCGGGATGACGGCGTTTGCAAAGAACTGTAAAGCATTGAAGAAGCTGTCGTGTGGATCTTGCACTTTTGGTGCCAAAGGAATGAACGCGATTATCGATAACTGCGCGTCGCTGGAGGAGTTATCTGTGAAACGGCTAAGAGGAATCACCGACGGAGCCGCAGCCGAGCTGATAGGGCCAGGGTTAGCCGCAGCATCTCTAAAGACGATATGCTTAAAGGAGCTTTACAATGGACAGTGTTTTAGACCGCTTATGATCGGATCAAAGAATCTAAGGACTTTGAAGCTTTTTAGGTGCTCTGGTGATTGGGACAAGATTCTTCAGTTGGTTGCAGATGGTGTTAAAGGTATGGTTGAGATTCACCTGGAGAAACTTCAAGTTAGTGACGTTGGTCTCACAGCAATTTCCAATTGTATGGATCTGGAGATTTTGCATCTGGTGAAAACACCTGAGTGCACTAATCTAGGGCTTGGTTCTGTTGCCGAGCGTTGCAAGTTATTAAGAAAGCTTCACATTGATGGGTGGAAGGCAAATCGGATTGGGGATGAAGGACTGGTAGCTGTGTCCAAGAATTGCCCTAATTTGCAAGAATTGGTACTCATTGGGGTTAATCCTACGAAGATCAGCTTAGAAATGTTAGCTTCAAATTGCCAGAATCTGGAGCGATTAGCACTGTGTGGAAGCGATACTGTTGGTGATACGGAGATTTCGTGTATTGCAGCCAAATGTATTGCATTGAAAAAACTCTGCATCAAAAGTTGCCCTGTTTCGGATCATGGAATGGAGGCTCTTGCAACAGGGTGCCCTAATTTGGTTAAAGTGAAGGTGAAGAAGTGTAAAGGAGTGACTTGTGATGGTGCAGATTTGTTAAGGTCTGCAAGGGGCTCTCTTGCTGTGAATTTGGATAGTGGTGAACCTGAGCGTCAGGATGCTAGTGTCAGTGACGGTGTGGTGCATGATAATGGGGTTGAATTTCCTTCAGCACCAATTCAAATTGCGGCTGCGGAGCCAAGTATTGCATCGACCAGGGCTTTGCGATCAACTTCGTTCAAGTCAAGATTAGGGCTTTTCAGTGGAAGGAGTTTGGTGGCTTGCACATTTAGAAGGTGGTCAAATGGTGGTAACAGTTCGCGAAGCTAGTAACTGTTGATAAGTTGATTAGTTTCAGAGTTTTGGGAAACTTGAAATCAAGATTGTTGCAGGACCAGAAATGTGGATGCTGGATTAGTCAGGGGTTCTGATTGCATTTATTTGGCGTTTGTTCCCATATGGTTCTATCTTTTGTTCTGTGTGTTCTTATTTGACTTCCTAATTGAATCTTTATTGTCAAAAGAAGTAATGGTTTATGCATTCCTTATTCGTTGCTCATTTCTGATTCACTTTTTGTTATTTTGTAACTGATTTAGCAATCCGTCGTGTTTTCTGTATTTGGAATATCTATCTGAAGACTTCAGAATATACTGGAGGAGCTGCTTTCGTTTTTATTCATGTGAAGTGGATTCTGTCTATTCGGATATGCTTATAATCGCTTTAAGCAAAGCATCAATACTCAGCTAATGTTGTATATAAGGAGTGTCTTCTTTCTTCTATTGCGAACTTAAGCCATTAAGGATTTGGGTATATGAAACCCAGATACACGAAGCTAGATGGTGCGGCATTCTAAGTTTTGTCTGCATGTGGACTCATTATCTTGCTAATGGTACTAGTGAAGACAACCAGAGGTCATTTCCAGTCAGTCTGCCTTTTATTATCATTGCCAGTGGATTCAAAACTATATGGTGTCCGGCTGGTTTTGACAAAGAATGGGGGTGTATTATAAGGCACGATCACCTCAGTTTTGTTTTTTTGTTGTTTGAAAGTTTAAAAACACACCTGTCTTGTTGAATGAACTGCACATTTTGAAAATTTCTTATACAAGGCACGATCACCTCAGTTTTGTTTTTTTGTTGTTTGAAAGTTTAAAAACACACCTGTCTTGTTGAGTGAACTGCCCATTTTGAAAATTTCTTTTGCTAACATGATACAGCGTATAGTAACATATTTAATTTTTTAAAAGCTTTCACAATGTTACTTATCTAGTCAATCGGAATCCCATGCAAAATTTATGCATGGGATAGGAGAAAGATCTGTATGTTGTCTCTTTCGGTGCTCATTGGCATCTCAGTGTCTCCGATACAAAACACGTAGTCTCATCTCTATGTTGTCTCTTACGGTGGTCATTGGCATCTCATTGTCTCCAATACAGACAGGTAGCTCAAACCTGCTCATCCCAATCGAAGAGTAGGTGTTAAGAAACAATTGGATGAATGTAGTTAGTGGATGATGACCTTATCGTTGTCGGCAGCTACACTTGTGGACATGGATAGCTTAGCTCGATCGGTACTTTTATGTGTGGATGTTACATAAGCAATTTAATAGTTTTGACTTTCCGTTCCAACGTTTGATTGCTTATTGTTTACTTTAGTTAATAATAATAATAATAATGTGGAAGGAATCTTTGTTTCTTTGAATCACTTCAATTGATGACTTTTACGCCTAGCGTTGTTGTTTCAGGACTACATCACTTATTTCCATTACTCTATTTCAACTTTGTTTCGTGCTCTTTCATTTGCTAAAAGACCAGCTTATTAGAACTTAATTCAACTAGGTCCAAGGTCAGATAGAATGGTTTATGATGCCCAAAAAGTCAAGGGGGGGATTGAGAATTAGATTCTTGAGAGTTATAAATAAGGTTAAGATAAAGGATTTTAGAAAATTTAATTGACAGAGAGTCGATCTGAGTGAAATAAATTTATGCTCACTATCTTAGAGATGCAAGTTTATGAAACATTTAGCCTAAACAAAGCTCCTCTTGGACCGTTAGAAGATGGTAATCAAGTTTGAAAAGAGTTTAAATGCATAATTTAGAATGGTAAGAAGGCCTAACGTTGGCTTGAGAAATACCATGATATGGGCCTTCTTTTACCCCTGCATAATTGCCTATTTCCTGAAGCCTCTGGCTTTGATTTAGCTGAAGGAGTGACATAATAATGGAAATAGGTGGAACTAGCCTATCTACGCTTGTAGAAGATTCACTAGTATAAGAGAACACTTATCAACTCCGGCCTCTAGTCATGATAAAGAAGATTGATAGATGTATGACTCAAAACATCAACCCAAAACTTTTAACAAGCCAAAATGTCTGCAACTATTTGCTCTATCTTTATAAAAAATGACCATGTTTGAGTTGTTATTCTTTAATTAGCTATGTTGAAAAAACTAAGAGCTAAAGACTGGATCAAGTTTAGCATTCCAGACGAATTGAGTCTTTATGTAACATTGAAAATAAACCTACTGAACGTTTATTCTTCAAATGGCCACTCAGGGGCTTCAAGTCTTAGTTGTATTTGGGTAAAAGTTGACAAAAAGATAAAGATAACTACATCAATGCGAATGATAAGGAGATTTGTAAACAAAGATAGCCAAGTAATACTGAAAATGAATCTCAGAACATCTACATCTGAGATAACTACATCAAAGTGAATGATAAGGAGATGCGTAAACACAGATAGCCAAGTGATACCGAAAATGAAACTCAAAACATCTACATCTGAGAAACTATTGACAGGTGTCTACAAAAGTCAGCTGCATCTTTAATGAAGACTATCAATAAAGTAAAAAGGCATCACATTTCAATGCTTTTCATATCTTCAGCGCACTGCTGCTACATTGGTAAGATCAATGCAAGGGTGCATTCAGCTTGTATAGTTGAAAACTGGTGATGCCGTTCCTTTGATCTTTTGGAGATTTGAACGCATTGCAAAACTACCTCACTTATAGACTGGCCGAACCTTTAATTAAAGAAAAGCTTGCATGAACCCTATTCCCTTTCAATTTACCTTCTTTTCCTTCTTAGCTTCCGGCTTCCAATATGAAATTATCTGAGCAAGGATTGTACCATTTGTGATGGCACCAAGTGCATAGCCCATAACAACTACACAAGAATTAAGGACAACAAAGTGATAGCAGAGTAGTATTCAGCAATGTTTCTCCTCTGAGTGGAAATCGCATACATTCTTGTACCACCGTATAGAGTATAATCAATGGCATTTATATACATTTTGGCTATGAAGTCTTTAATTTAAATGAATCAGAAGGACATCGTGCATAAGGACAAAAGTTATGACAACTGGCCAAAAAAGAAATCAACTGTACTGTGGAAGATATGGAAATCAAAAGCTTGACAAGCAGAACTTTCATAATGTAAAGATAAACTATAGTTATTTAAGAATTCCAAATTATGGAAATTGGAAAAGGATACCACTTGTTGGGGCTTTTTCCTGCATGCTGGTAAAAACTCTAACTAAATCATACAGGCAAAAGAATTATGAAAGGACAAAAAAAGTCAATATTTGAGGATTATATAAACATATAAAGACCTAAATTATTTTTGACAAAGATTAGAATACTCACCAACGGAACCACCAAAGTTCATAAAGCATGTCAAGAAGCTGAGTTCTCCAGTACTTTTGTTCTGCTCAAACAACAATTTTAAATACGAACTTCATAAGTGCAGCTAGAACCCATTGCTCTATGAAAATAACAAGGGAGATAGATTGCAAAACAAGACGGCAAACAGAACATATTGCTCTCTTATATTCGAACAATAAATTCTCATTCCTAGCTTGCCTACTGATCCAACAATTTCAAATGTCAATGTCGCACCATGACAACGTGTCAGACATTTCTTGTCCCCAGTATCAAAATCAAAAAGAGCAGGCAGCCTAATATAAAATATGGGAACTCCTTTATGGACTAAGAGCTATCTAATACCCTTTGTGACAATCATTGATGGATGGATCAAAATTCTATTGGGCAAGTTGGCCTAACTACCAACTGCTAATGATGAACTTCTCGTGGTTCATACCAAAGAAATAACCATGGAATTGTTCCAATACAATAAGGGAATAAAACTGTATTGCAACCTTTAATCCCTGCCTCTAGATTGAAAATAAGGGATTTTGATATGGAAGCCAGGGATCAATGATGAAATTACTTTTAGGATGGAGTCAAAATACTCCACCAGCTATGAGTGATGAGATGAGTTAATCTGATAGTATACTAAATGCAAAGTTGATTTTATTCAACACTTGGAAGAATTATTCAACTAAATGGTGAAGAAATGTTCCATATTCTAGACTTACTGTAAAGTTCTCCCATATTTGTGGAATCCTAGCAAAGAGAAAAATCGCATGCTGCGAGGCCTGCAACAGAGTTTTCTCCTGTTAGGTACAATTCAGATACATAAAGAATAGAGTGAAGAGGAACCAAAATTTTATGAACAGTCTTCCGGTGCTTCTTCTGGTATGGTCATGGGGGTCCCATGGGAAGGGCAGTCAGGGTGAATTAGGGGAGTGTAAAATGAGAAATATGGGAGATATGACAAGGAAGGCAGAAAAGAAAATAGCCACTTACATATAGAGCCTCAAATAGAATGGGATCAATTTGACCAGCCAATACAGTTGGTGCCAGAGCAGAATATCTGAAACGTCAATAAGAAGGAACCAACTGACTATGAATGCAAATTGTGCAATTTGCAATTTTGAAGTATGAAGTTAGCAGGTTACAGTAATGGTCGGATCCATGCCATGGCACCCATAGGTTGTGAGAAGTAGTAGATAATAGAAACTAAGATAATAGCTGCAAGACAAAAGCAGAAAGGGAGCGCATTAGATCTTTTGTAATAAACTTCAGCTTTATGTTAGCAATAAAAACTTTTAAAAAGCAGCACTAGCAAATATGAATGGTCCAATTAACCCGACTAAAATGAAGAACCAACAGAACAGAAAGTCATCACAAGGAAAATCAAGGTCCAGCATGCAGTTTCGGGCTAGAATAGATTCAATAATCAGAATAATGCCAAAGTCATCTTGCTAGGCTCCCTTGTTAGACTCATAACACGGCAAAATTTACATGAAACATGTCCATGAACTAAAAAATTAATCCTAATGTTTTTAGCTAGGCAGACTTCATTGATGGGGTTTGTTAAAAGATAAAGTATCAAGACATGCAGTATAACTTCAAGAGCATTATCGTTTCTTTTCGCAATACATAGATAATATGCTTATTTGAATTCATATGTCAACTTATGCATCTAAAATTTGGGTAAACTTGATGCCACTCCAGTTTATTCAATGAATTTCACAAAAAAGATCACTCATGGGAAAGAATATCAATGTGATGTGTTTCAATGAATCCGGTAAATTATGCTCCCTCCTCACTAACGGAGCAAAGCACCATTAACAAATCCTATCCTTGATTGAGAAACCAATCAAATTTACTCTCATTCTAGAATCATTGATCAGATTCAACTCAAAAAAGTAGACACGGCCTCAGTCAACTGGGATTATAAAAATTAGTGCCCACATGCAAAATCAAACTCAGACTATTATTGAGCCTCAATTAGTAGCTACACTAGTAGCACGAAAGACTATTTAATTTCTTCCATTTCGCTAGCTGGTTTCCTACATAGCTTCATTAACCAAGAAAGATGGAGCCACCTTGGAGCAAAAGAAACGCCAATTCGCCATAAGCCGAAAAGGGAAGGCCTTTGTGAACACAATAAGCGAGAGCAATTGTGTAACCCACGACTTCAAGCTCAAATGACACCACACTAAGCCCTCTTACGCTTCTGTGCCTCAGTATTTTCAATATCTACAAATACATGCTAAAAATCGAGAGCCGAAAACAAAAATCGTTCATACAATTTCCAAAATAAAATAAAATAAACGAAACCTGAGGGAGCTTGACGGTAGTGGAGGCCGCGACGATGCAATAGCCAAGAAGCTTGGAGATAAGGGGAAGCAAACAGTCTTTCTCGGGAAACTTGCTGTCGCGCAGAGATCCGATCGCGCAGCTAAAATCTATCCCAAGAAACTCCATTCTGAATCTGAGCTGGTAGTGCCTAGAGACTAACGGGCTGTTTAGAAACTTTCGAATTGAATTCGTGAACGAATTGAATTCAATTACATTAATGAAGTTGGGATTGAATTCAATTTACACTGTTTGGAACAAATCTAGTAAT
>JAOTIZ010000006.1:4588269-4598328 GCA_027123425.1 Erythroxylum panamense | reverse complement strand
CCGGTTTTGATTTCCAACGGTTTTTCATTAAAACCGAACTGGCCAACTGGCCGGTTCGGACGAATTCCGGCCGGACCGCCCGGTCCGGTCCGGTTTTAATAACATTGAGTTTAGTACATCGTTAGACTTAACTCGGTCCGGTCCGGTTTTAATAACATTGGGTTTAGTACATCGTTAGACTTAACTCTCCATTTGTTTCTTTTGTTGTTGGTGCGTGGGATTGCAAGGCAACAATGATTGATCAAGTACACCAATTAAGAAAAACAATAAAAGAGCAACATCCATACAAAGTAAAAACAGATCTAATTAATTTACAATAACAAAAAGTGTGAACAGTGAACCTCGAACTCAAACTCGTATCCTTCTTGTTAAAGAAGATTAAGACAGCAAAACAATCGGGAATATTTTATGAAAAAGATAAGCTGCAAATTGTACGAAGATGTGAGAAAACCAGATTCCTGAGGACAAGTGGCATATGTCTGAAACGTGTCTGAATAATATCAACGACACGAGATTCTTTGTCTGATTTTTATGATATCTTATTGTGTCCAGTGAATCTCAGTCATTTATTTATGCGAGATCCATATTTATTTATACAGGACCTATGTGGGACTCACATAAATAAATAGTTGAGATTCACTGAACACAATAAAACACCATAAAATTAAACAGAAGATCTGGACTTAATATCACCTTGTAGCAGCGTACTCCTGCCAGGATTTGTGTCAATATCGGCAAGACATTGGCTTTTCCAAAACTAGCAAAACAGTGATCGAATTACAATAAACAATTACTTTCGGAAACTCTCAGATAAGGTTCCATTATACATAAAATTAAGGAGTTTTTTACTTAAACATGTCGAACGGTGTCTCTAACGTGTATGCTCATGCAGCTAGCTTTTTCTTTCTAATAATCGTAATAATTTAAGTCCAGCAACTTATATGTTAAGTTGTTAACACTTGTTACTTACATACGGTGTAAGACATGGATAGATGATACGACATATCTACACCAACCTATAGTATGATCAGCTATCGGAGATATTAACCATGACGTTTCCCCTGTCTGTGATATTAATTAATTATGTGAATCAATATGTTTTTTTTTCGTGAAATATAGAAAAGCTTCAAAGATCTGAAAATATTTACTCTAGCCTCTGTGAGAAGCCCTTGGTTGAATTTACTTATCTTTTAAATAAATATGTAAACAGAGATTAATTTCAAATTTGAATAAAAAGCAATACTATAGGTAGAAAAATGTAGGGTCCATAACTTCTTTACTTATACATTAAAATATGTCATTTTATCATTAAAACTTTAACAAATAATATCTCTTTAAGCAGATCAACAGGGCTTCAGAGTAAAGTTTATATAATATATGAATATAAATTATTCATTATTAAGATTAATTTCAACATAATTTGTACTGTTTAGATGTTTAAATAAAACCAATAGATATCATAAAATTTTTATTATGCTTTTTAAATTTACATGAATCTTAAACTTATGATTTAAAAAACAGATAAATTCAAACTTTAAATCTGTATTAACGTTTTGGCCTATTGTATTGTAAAGTTATACATTTTTATTTTATGTTTCCACATTTTCTTGGACTAACGTTTCCATTTTCATGTAATTTCGAAATAACACTAAATTAGTTGGTAGAATGTAATGCCTTTCTAATTGAAAATTGTACTTATATTGAAGAGCAGAAAATCATAGGTTGCAATAAGTGATATCAAAACTGCACCAGAGTTTAAACCGATAAGATAAAAAGTTTAATGTTTAAAAAGTTTAACCAGTATTAGATTATCATAAAACCGGTTAAAGATTAAATAAAATTAAAGAATTTGAAAATTGATTAAAGAAAATTATCCTTATATATTTAAATCTTTAAATTTTAATTAAAAATATTGTTAAATGAAAATTAATTGGTTTATTTTAGTTTTTACAAACTGACTAGTAATTTATAAAAAATATTTAATTAATTAATTAATTAATCAATTTTTAATAACAAAGATTATTAAACCAAATTAAACTGAAAAATGAAAAACTAAATTAAAAAATTAACTTACTCAAAAACTTTTTTATTAAATTGACTTAACTTATTCAATTTTTAAAATATTGGTTATAATGGACTATGTCAGCTGATTTGTGCGCTGACAGAATTTAAGGATAGCGATGGAAATGGAATAATGTTGGAATAATGATAATAGGTAAAGCTGTTGAGAAATATACGTGCTCATAATAAAGTGTTTAATCCTTTGGATTCCACTAAGAATATCATGGCCAAATGGACATACCAGAACAACGGGACAATGACCATCTTAACAGGTGTACCTTTCCAAGCGCACCTTTTTCCTGAATTTTATTATCATGATGGAGTTAGGCAGATCAAGTTAGTGGATTGTGAAAGGGAATCATGCTCCAGTCTCCAGAGCTCTTGCCTTCGGCAAATCAATGATAATTGCGATTCACAGCTTATTTTGGCCAAGAAAAACGCAGTCTTGTTTCTTACGCTTCACAATTTCCCTTGCGGCATCAAATAAACAGCAATATAAGTTGAAAGCATACTACTAAAACAATAAAAAATAGAAAGAAAATAAATTAAATAAAAAATACAGAATTTTCGTGTTTTGATTAATATGTTACTTAAATTCGTGAGTAAAGAGATTGATTTATTTTATTATTATGATAAACTGATATAAAGACAATAGCTTGACAATAAACTTATCCTTGTACAACTCTAATGAAACTAGAATGTTAATTTTAGCCTGACCTGACCCTAATTTACGAGCCAAAATTTTTTGGCCAGACCGGGCCATGGGTTGAGGTCGAGTTGAATACAGGCCGGGTCCGTAATGTCAAAACGACGTCATTTTTTACTTTTTAAAAAATATATATAAGATGGGTCGCACCACGGGCTAGTCAACTGGTGATTGGGTCGAGCAATAGACCACCTAACCCATTGGTCGGGCCAAGCCGGGCCGCTCATCCCTAAATAAAAGTATTTATAAACTAAGGTCATATGTAAAAAGTCACAATGAAATTCTATTTTTGTTTGTCCTCAAATTTTATATCATAAGTACAGTGCCTAACGCACTCTTTATATTACCATTGGTCTATTTCTAACTTCTTAATCTCTCTAATCAGTACGCAGTAGTATCGATCTTGTGTCTTAATTAGATGCTGGTTTGCTTTTGTGATTTCACTTGCTACCAAAATTCAAGACATATTTCATAGTCCTCTATCTTAAATTGAATTCTTCAACATTTAATTAAGAATCATTCTTTATCATACATGCTCCAAAAGGTTTCAAGTTATGCGAACATTCATTAAGTCCAAACTATACTTCAACTTTTTTATAAGTGATGACTTAATCGACATATCGACATATCTGTTGGATTCTCAACCGTGACTACTTTTTGTAAGAAAAACATATTTTCCACAACATATTGTATAAAGTTAAACTTGACTTCAGTATGTTTTGATATTTCATGATAGAAAGGATTTTTAGCTAAACTCAATGCATTTTGACTACTATAGTAAATAAGGGAGTATTACACATCCTCACCAAACTATCAGTAAGACAACACGATCATATACAATTTTTGACCCCTTTTGTCAATGAATTGCATTTTACCTCTATTATAGACAAAGTAATTGTTGATTGACATATTGCTTTCCAACTAAAGGCATATATATATAGGGTAAAGATATAATATGTCAAGGACCTCCTTCTCAAGAGATATTCTCAAAATCAAAATTAGTATAGCCAAAATTGCTGGAAAAGTCAATAAAGAAAAGATACAGAACACTCTGTGTTGTTTATTACTGCTCAACAAGAGAACACCCATTTAAACAAATAAAAAAGCTTATATTTATAGGCTACTGTAAAAATAGAAAAGCCAAAAAAAGTTGATAACGACAACAAACATGTTTATTTACCACTACTTTGACTAGGTAAAGAAGTAACAACTTAAAGAAGACCAATTTAAACTTTGAATCACATGTTAACATTCCCCCTTGATTCAAAGTCAGAAATTCCCATGAGTTTTCTGAAGTTCTCATGTTTTTCCGCCGGGAGTGCCTTCGACAAAATATTAGCAACTTGTTTGTTTGTATTGCAAGATTTCAGAACAACTTCTTCTTTGGAGACAAGGCTCCGAATGAAGTGAAAAAGAATGTCGATATGTTTTGTTCTGCTGTAATAAACTTGATTCTTTGCCATTGCAATGGCTGATGTACTATCGCAGAAGATTTCCATTGCTTTAACTTGTTGTTGTTCAAAATCAGCAAGAAGTCTCCTAAGCCAAACTGCTTGATAAGTTGATACAGTTGCTGCAATATATTCAGCCTCTGATGTCGATAAGGCTACTACCTCCTACTTCTTTGAATTCCAAGAAATGACTCCAGAGCCAAGATTAAACAAGTTACCAGATGTGCTTTTTCGATCATCCATGGAACCTGTATGATTACTATCAGTAAAACCTCTCAGTTTGAACTTTGATACCTTAGAGTACCAAATTCCCATCTCCACAGTTCCTGCTACATATCTCAAAATTCTCTTCGTAGCTCCAAGATGAAGTTTGCTTGGATTATGCATAAACCTGGACACAACTCCAACCGAGAAAGAAATATCCAGTCTACTATGAGACCAGTAGTTTAAACCTCCAACAAGACTTCTAAAATATGTCGCATTCACAAATTCAGCACCATTATATCTACTCAACTCCTCATTCACAATCATGGGGGTTGTCTCTACTTTGCAATTCACCATATTAAACTTCTTCAAAAGGTCCATTGCATACTTTCTTTGTGAAATAAAGATCCCATCAAGACATTATTTCACTTCAAGACTAAGAAAATAATGCAATAAACCTAAATCTGTCATATCAAATTTCTTCATCATGCAAGCCTTAAATTCAGCAACAATTAGCTCACTAAACTCCATATAGATCATATCATCAACATATATGCATACTACCAAAAAATCACCATTACTGTTCTTCTTCAAATAAAGTGTAGGCTCATTTTTGCTTCTTTCAAATCCATTCTCCTGAAAATAAGAATCAATTTTGAAGTACCATGCCCGTGGTGCTTGCTTTAAACCATAAAGCGCTTTTTTTAACTTGTAAACTTTATTTTCATTACCATCAATAACAAAACCTGTAGGTTGTGAGACATAAACTTCTTCTTCTAAACCTCCACTCAAAAATGCAGATTTAACATCAAATTGGTATACTGGCCAATTCAGTTGAGCAGCTACAGCTAAGAAAGTTCTTACCGTTTCAAATCGGGCCACCGGAGAAAAAGTATCTTCAAAATTGATACCTTGTTGTTAAGAATACCCTTTTACAGCAAGCCTTGCCTTGTGTTTTGGATGCTCCCATCTGTATTATACTTTGTTCTATACACCCATTTGAGTCCAATAAAACTTTTTCCTTTTGGTAAGTCTACTAAATCCCAAGTCTGATTTTTTTGGATAGATGACATCTCCTCTTCCATAGCTTTACGCCATTCACTTTCTTTTGCACCTGCTTTAAAGCAAATAGGATCTTAAACAAATAGAACAAAAGCGCAAGAGTCATAGATTTCCTGTAGGGATCTAAATTTCCTTGAAGGAGTCTCGCTTAACGAATTTGATGATGATGAACCATGGCTCTTAGAAATGGAAGAATTGCCACTTCTAGAGCTGGAAATTGTTGTTGTTTGATCTTGTGGTGGTGCAATATTCTCGTCTAAAACTTATTGATGTTACTGCTCATTTTCTTTGTTCCATACCCAATTTGCATCCTCATTAAACACTACATCCCTGCTGATGGTAATCTTGCCACTAATGGGATTATACAACTTATAATAAATTGAGAACAGTAACCAACGAAGACATATTTCTTAGATTTTTCATCAAACTTATAAGTATGAGTTTTAACTAAAGCATAAGTTATACAACTGAAAACTCTTAAATGTCTTACCGATGGTTTTCTACCTATCCAAGCCTCAAATGGTTTTTGATTATGAACTGCTTTTGTAGGAGATAAATTAAGAAGGTATATTGCAGTTGTGATAGCTTCAGCCTAAAAATAAGTAGGAAGACCTTTCATTTTCATCATGCTTCTAGCCAACTCTACTATCGTTCGATTTTTTCTTTCAGCTACACCATTTTGTTCTAGTGTATAAGGTGTTGTAAGCTCCCTGCAAATTCCATTTTTCTCACAAAAAACATTGAAATTAGCAGAAACAAATTCACCTCCTCTATCAGTCTGTAGTGTTTTTATTAGAAGACCACTTTTCCTCTCCATAAGTGCTTTGAATTTTTTGAATATGTCAAAAGCTTCCAACTTGTTTTCTAAGAAGTATACCCAACTCATACGACTGTAATCATCTGTAAACAAAAAAAAATATCGATTACCTCCAAGAGATTCAGTACTCATCGGCCCACATAAATCTACATGTACTAGTTCAAGACATTTAGAAGCTCTCCAAGTTGTCCCTACAGGAAAAGGTTTTTTTTACTCTGCTTTCCATAATCACAACTTTCACAAAAACCAAGTTTCGGTAATCCAAAAACCATTTCCTTTTGTTGCAACAATTTCATACCATTGATATTTAAATGCCCATAACTCAAATGCCACAATCTAGTTTCATTGTCTTTTCTAGCAACCATAGCATACTTCTCAACCATTGAAACTTCCAATGGAAACATTTTGTTTTTGGACATTGGAACCTTGTCAACAATTTGAGCAGATTTTTTATCTTCAATAGTAACACATCATCAAACAAAATTGAGTGTCCACCAATCATTAATTGTCCAATACTAAGCAAATTATGAGACAAACTCATAACAAGCATCACATCTTTTAAAAGTTTAGCATTACCTTGGCTTGTTTTAATGCTAACAATATCTTTTCCCTCGACTTGAATCTTTTTGTTGTCTCCTAGCATCACCTCTGATTTTTTGGACTCATCAAACTCCTTAAAAAAATTACTTTGTTCCTGTCATGTGATTGGAACAACCATTATCCAAAAACCAAACGTCATTAGTTTTTTTATTCTCAGAAAAGAAAGCCATGAATAACATATCATCTTCTTCTGCTTCTTTTGCAAAACTTACTTGGTTCTTTTCATCCTTTTGTTTTTGCCAACAGAAAGCCTCTATATAACCTGGTTTTTTGCAATAATAACATTCAAAATTCTTATTCTACCTCTTCCCATAAGAGTTGCCTCTGCCACAACCTCTACCGTAGCCTCTTCCACGAAAGCCACCTCTGCCTCGACTACAACCAAAGAAATTTTCTACCATTTTCTCTTGACCAAACTCCCCCCTCACCTGAAAAGCCTTTTCTTCATTTTTTTTCATATGAACTGAGTAGCCTTTCCTCGTGAGCTTGCAAAGAACCCATTAGTACATCAAACGAATAAATAGACAAATCATGAGCTTCTTTAATAGCAACAACAACATGTTCAAATTTTGGAGTGAGACACCTTAACGTTTTTGCAACAACAGTTTCTTCAGACAAATCATCACCATATGACTTAATTTGATTAACAAGATAAGAAACTCTATATAAATAAGCTTGAACCGATTTATCATTTTTCATAGATAAGGTTTCAAATTCACGACGATAGGTCTGTAAATTTACCGTCATTACCTTTGAAGAACCTTGAAACTCCTTTTTCAATATTTGCCAAGCCTTCAAGGATGTGTTTGTTGCTGCGATTTTGGAAAAATAAAGAACAAAGCTTTAGCATCCCTCTTTTTGATTTCTTTCAACCTTTCTTTCTCCTCTTCTTCAGAATCTACCAAATCAACAAAACCATACTCTACGAGATCGCAAAGATCTTGAGACATAACAAGAGTTTTCATTTTAATACTCCAAAACTCATATTTTTCCCTGGTGAAAATTGGCGGGAGTGGCTAAGAAGATGAGGAAGTAGCATTCGTTGCCATCTAATCGTTGCTTTCTCACTTTTTTGTGTTTCCCTTTTTCCCAAAAAGAAAAAAGAAAAAAAATGAAAAACACAGTTGATGTAACCTAGCTCTAATACCAGATTTGCTGGAAAAATCAATAAAGAAAAGATACAGAACACTTTGTTTTATTTATTATTGCTCAACAAAAGAACACCCATTTAAACAAATAAAAAGGCCTATATTTAGAGGCTATTGTAAAAACAGAAAAGCCAAAAAAAGCTGATAACGTGACTAATAACTAGCATGCTTATTTACCACTACATTGACTAGGTAAAGAAGTAACAACTTAAAGAAGACCAATTCAAACTTTGAATCACATATTATCAAAAATTTGACTAATTGAATTATTAGAACCATAAACCAAGAAAATATGATTAAGACTCTTCAAGTATCACATAATCCACTTAATAGCTTCGTATTGAACTTTCCTAAGATTACTCGTAAATGGGCTTACCATACTAACAACATGTGATAGATTTTGGTTATGTATATTAAACATACATCAAACTCCCAACTACACTCAAGTAAGAATCTTGTTTCATATAATCCTTCTCTGCATCTGAACTAGGTAATGCACTAACATCAAGTTTAAAATGTGTCATCAAAGGAGTGCAAATTGGCTTTGACTAATTTTTTTGAAAAGACTGTAACACTTTTTAAATATACTTTTGTTGCAACAATTACAATAGGCCTACTATCCTATCCCTCCATATTTCTACACCCAATTTTTTTTTGGCTACACCCAAATCCTTCATCTCCAACTCATTACTCAATACGTTTTTCAAATTATATAAAGACTTCATCTCTTTATTCATGGCAGTCAACCATTATGATCCTTCTTTACTATCCATTGCCTCTCTCATAAGTTTTTTTGTTTATTTTCCTCCTTATTTTTCTTGCTCATATAATTTGTGGTTATTCTTCCTACGCATCTAGGGACTAATTTATAATTATCTTCCTCAAAGTTTCAATTCCAAACTCCACCTTCTAGCAAAACCCTGACCTTTTTACCTATAAGATCATTGAAATTTCATTTTTGGCTAAGCATAGCAAATTTATCAAAAGTAATATATTTGATAATAACAAATCTTAGAGTTGTATCCTTATTAGTACACCATAAAACTTAGAAATATGTATTTCATTACCCTAGGCTCTACCTTATCATCATTAACATGAGCATAAGTAAGGCAACGAAATATCTATAGATTAAAATAATTAGAAGGAGTATAATACCATACCTCTTGAGCAATCTTAAAATTTATTACATTCAATTGAGATCTATTCATGACATAAGCATCATAATTAACTACTTTAGCCTAAAATTGCTCTGAAAGTCCACATTTAATTGCATGCATAGAGCACACTATGTAATTGTTTAGTTCATTCATTTTACAACTTCATTTCATTATGGGATGGCATATATTATGATAGCTCATTGTACCTTCATACAAAACTCATTAAATGGCTTATTATAGAACTCTAACACATTCTCTATTATCAGTATCTTGACTTCTAGTACGTTTTTCAACCATTATCTTCCACTTCTAAAGCTTTCCAAATATTTCATCCTTCCATTTAAGAAAATATAGCATAAATTTTTTATAATAATCATCAATCAATGTAACAAAGTAATTACATCTTCCATATGATTAAATCGGAGTTGGACCCCATCAATTTTAATGAATATAATAAAAATAATAGAAATATGCTTACTAAATCAAATTTGACCCTACACTGCTTGCTAAGACATAAACCTCACAAAATTTTATCTTCCCAAGTACAACTTTATCCAACAATTGTTGGGACCCAATCCGGAGACCGGATCCCAACCAGAAAACGGAAAATGAAACGAAAACGAAGAGAAGCGAATTCTTAATGTGAAAGGAACGGGTGAATACAATTGCGAAATAAACGAACGGACCGGAAATCAAAGTGAAGCAAAAACAAAGAAAGAATGAAGAAATGGAAAAATTGATGCCTTGGACAAGTTGCTAGTATGGAAATAAGGTGAGTAATGTGTTTATAATTCGAATTATAAGCTACTATTGTGTTCTTGAAAAATAAAGAAAGTGAAAAGGGTTTGTAAAT
>JAOTIZ010000006.1:4505441-4526096 GCA_027123425.1 Erythroxylum panamense | reverse complement strand
CTTTCTCCTGAACCAAGATGGCCTTAATCTCTTGAAGGTTTTATTTTTCCTTAATGATATTTTAATTCACTTAGAACTGACCGAACTCAAGAGGAAGTGAGTTGATAATGAACTATATAAGGAAGGACTCACGTACATCTATATCCATAGATTTCAGCTTTTCAGTTAGATTTGACATGTGTGTTACATGATCATGAATAGGCTATGACCAATTAAACTTTTTGGTCGTCAGCTCATTCATTAAAGTCCCTACTATGGACTTATTAGCTATATCCGATTAGGAGTATTCTTTAAGCTTCAACGTGAACTCCTTTGCATTGTTCGTTTTAGGCATTGATGACTTTACATTTTTAGCAATCATCATTCACATCAAATTCAAGCTCAGCCTATTAGACCATTCTTAAGCCTCATATAAGACTTATTATCTTCAGAACTAGTCTCAGTTATGGTTGCGGGCCTTACGTCTAAAACTATGGCCAAGTCCAAATCTATTACACCCATTTTGAATTGGAGTTGTTCGGACCAATCAATATAGTTCATACCATTGAACTTGATCATCCCATTTCCTTAAGCGAATAAATTAGTAGATGCTGCAAACAAAACATTTAGCTCACATATTAACGCTTTAAGTAAACCTAAATGAATTTAAACTAACTAATACACTTTGATTATGCATTTAAATTCTCCTTTGGTTGAAATTTAAATACATAGTTGTAACCTATCATGAAGCGAATATAGTTCACTATAATGGACAATCAATCATATTCTAGTCAACTTGCATATTATCTTTGGATATACAATCATATTAATCAAATATGTTGATAAAGTCCCTTTAATGTCATTAATTATAAGCAATGGTCCACCTTTGGGTGATCTTCTAGCGTTATAATTAATGATCTCAATTATTCAGTTCAACCTTTATGTTATTTTAAAAGCAACATATCAACATGAACAATTGAAAAAATGCATAATTAAATGTCTAAATTTCTTTTCAAGCAAGGTTACTTTGATGACTAACAAGCTTTCTATACATTAAACATTTAATTAGTAAGTATACATGAATTTTCAACTTTAAGTGCAACGTTGAAAGATGATACCGGAAAGTCCAAAAACCTTTTAGGGATAAAACTATAATTTTATTACTAGATTATACTAGTCCAAAAACTATAAGGACCAAAACATAATTAACCATCTTCAACCTTTTATTTTCAAAAACTTTCTATTATGTCAATCCGAACAAAAAATGCCTAAAGACTTTTCATAACAGGAGTCACAGTTTTCATACATTTTTACCTCAAAAGATTTCTATTAACAACATAAACCAAAGTCTTTCTCCAATGAACCCAATGAAACCTTATCTTTTAACTCTTTTGATTATAAGAAACATAAAACATGTTTTCCATATCTTATTCCAACAATTAATGCAACACAAATCTAATGTCTTAATGGTGGGTCCCATAAAAACTTGACTTTCTTTTAACTTTTTCATAATTTGTTCTTGCAGCAAACATAAATTCAAAGTCTTTAATGTGGGCCCCATGAAAACTTTTTAAATTTGTAGTTAGAAAAGCATGTTGTTAACCTCTTGTTTTCTTCGAACAGAAAACACGTTAATCCTAACAAAAGATCCTTTACAACTACAGCCATAAAAATTTTTTGAAGATCGGCCTCATGCATACAACATGCTTTTCTGGAAACGTGAAATCTAAACCATTTATTCTTTATAACTATAAACCTGATGCTATTCAATGATAGCCCCACAAATATGACAATATGGTCCTATGAAAACTTTTTTGGAAACAAGTCTTTCGGCTTTCAGGTTATATTCGTTTGAAAATCCCATCTTCATCCAAAAGCTTAAGACTGTAACCTTAAAGCCGTCACGTAACAATAATTTTGAATTTATTAATGCAAACCCAATCGCTAGCCACAAAAGACGAGAATCACGAAGCAGAATCATAAATATTAGAGCTAACTCTAATGCAAATTAAAGGGTCATAAACTTGCTCTGATACTAATTGTGAAAATATAATGCAAGATTGATTAACACTTGACATACCTGAATCCATGATAGTATTTGTAAGGATTGATTCCCTTTCTATTTTATCTTCTTTGATTAGTTTCCTCAATTGTTCAGAAACCTCTTTGATAGTTTTCTAAAACTTATGAACAACCAACTATAATGTTGATTTTTAAAAGAGAGAGGGAATGGATCTTGAACCCATTTGAAATCAATTCTTTAATACCCAATAACCATTATCTTGAGCTCTTTTTATTAGACTCAAATCTATAAGTGACATAGATCATTAAATAATCTAATAGTTGTTCCCTGATATTTCTCGTAGAGAGTTCTATAAGAATGCATAAACTGTTAGAGAACCCTTTAAATCTTCTATTATTTTTCTCTTTTCAAATAGTTTGGAAGCAAGTTGCAATTGTTACTATTAGTATTTCTTTATTGTATTTAGACATATGCAGTTGGGATATCTCTAATAAGATATCTGTAAAATTGCATTACCTAATTCCAAAGCCATAAAAATTAGAGATTCTATTCCACACTTCCTTAGCAAACTCACACTCAAAGAATATGTGATCTCTAGTCTCCTCTTTTAGATTACACAAAATACATTGCTTAGGAGAGGATCATAGGAATTTCAGTTTATCGTACTTAATCTATTTAACATAGTTAGCCAAGAAGAAAGCTGACATTTGGTTTGAGAGCCTTGCTTCAAGTTAGGAACACTACCGTATTCTAGTTACTGCTCCTTCTATTATCCTTTTAGCTTGAGTGTTAGTGATTTCTCAAACAGGAACACTATCTTGTAAGAATATATCATCTCCCTTGTCATTTCTGTATTAAGGAATAGACAATAGTTTTAGTTCTTCTGAAAGAAGCAACGAGCTGTCATTTCTAATTATCTGCTAAAGATTAGCCTTTTTTTTGGAAACCGTTCCAGTATTGATATAGCCAACTAATTATTAATTAAAGCCCTTTGATTAGTCCGGCTATCACAAGATATTCTTTTAGGTATGTATGTCGAGTCGTCACCATCTAACTACACTTATCATGCAACTCCTACAGCTTAATTTTCGTAGTGTTAGAATATATCTAATTTCAATAGTCCATTATTGACAATTAGTGAAGGTTGGATGATAATATTAAAGAAGATTAACGGCGCAATTCCTGTCAGAATACTTTTCCTCTCTTCTTTTTAAGTTCACGTGATTCTGAGCTTGCAGTTCCGACAAGCTGTTCCTGTGAGCTGCAAGCTTTGTCACGTACTGCTCCCATCACCTTTGGTAATACGCTCTTTCTCTATCCATTCCCGACCCTGTAGCTGGGGGATGTCATGGGCCAATTGCACCTGTGGTCTTTTGCCAGCCAAATATAAACAGAGTCAACAACTAGATAGCTGGGTTTCAGTTTCATTCGACAGAGACAATGCTCCATTTTCTCTTGCCAAAAGCTTGTTTTGTGCTGTCTTTATGTTCCTTAGGCATTGTTGCCTCGTCGGTGAACTTATTACAACCGTCTGATGCAACTGCTCTTCTCGTCTTCAAATCCAAAGCTGATTTGAAATACAATCTCCCATACTCTCCCAACACAAGCTTCCACTTCTGTCAATGGCTAGGAGTAAAATGTTTCCAACGAAAGGTTGTTCGACTCGTCGTCCAAGGCCTAGATCTCGGCGGTGTCTTCGCTCCCGACACTTTGAGTCGCCTTGATCAGCTCCGAGTTCTCAGTCTGCAGAACAACTCCCTTAACGGACCAATTCCTGATTTGTCCAAACTCGTCAACCTCAAGACTCTCTTTTTAGCTCACAATTCATTTACTGGTTATTTCCCACCTTCAATCATTTCCCTTCACAGACTAGGCACTCTAGATTTGTCTTACAACAATCTAACTGGACCTATACCCTCCAAGTTAATATCTCTAGAGCGCTTGTACTATCTGCGTCTTGAGTGGAACAGGTTCAATGGAAGTGTACCTCCATTAAACCAATCCTTTCTTCAAGCTTTCAATGTCTCGTGTAACAATCTCACTGGTGCAGTGCCAGTGACGCCAACATTAGCCCGTTTTGGACTGTCCTCTTTTTTATCAAACCCGAGTCTTTGTGGAGAGATTATACAGAAAGAATGTCGTCCCAGTTCACCATTCTTCCGTCCATCGTTGTCGGCAGCGGCGCCACCACCTCCGGTGATCGCCGTTGGTCAAAGTGAAAACTTAGATGGCGTTGGATTTGGGAAACAGAGTCCAAAAACGAAACACAAGAGAACAGCACTCATTGTTGGGTTTTCATCAGCAGTGTTCGTTCTCACTGGTTCACTCCTTTGTTTTGTAATAGCTGTGAGAAAGAAAAGAAACCAGAAAAAGTCGAAGAGCATAACTGAATCTGAAAATGGGATCAATCCTGAAATGGCGGCTGTGATGCAAATAGACCAGCAGGAGAACGAGTTGGAGGAGAAAGTGAAACGAGTGCAAGGAATGCAAGTGGGCAAAAGTGGGAGTCTTTTGTTCTGTGCTGGTGAGGCTCAGCTTTACACGCTTGATCAGCTACTGAGAGCTTCAGCTGAGTTGCTAGGAAGAGGTACCACTGGAACCACCTACAAGGCCGTCTTGGACAATCGTTTGATAGTTAGTGTTAAGAGGCTTGACGCTAGTAAGTTCGTGGGGACAACCAAAGCTATGTTCGATGGGCATATGGAATCAGTGGGTGGACTTAGACATCCCAATTTGGTTCCACTCAGAGCATATTTTCAAGCCGGAGAAGAGAGGCTTCTGATCTATGATTACCAACCCAATGGCAGTCTCTCCTCTTTGATTCACGGTAAGCTAATCAGCCTCATTCTGCACTATCGTCTCTTCAGGTTCCTACTTTTTTAACTCAGTGAGCCGGTATAAGAAAACTGATGCTTACTTAACCGAGTTTTGTTTATGCTTGCAAGTTTATTTATTAACTTGTTTATGTTAATAAGAATTGTGCCTGACTCGACTCCACCAACAAAGTGAATCTTTTCCTTCTTTACATAGAGATGGTCATTCAAATTGGTATTAAATACCCCGATTATGCTGTGACGACATTGATGTTGTTTCTCAATTAAATGTTAACTTGTGTGTGTAATGGAATCTATGAAATGAAACGGAATATTTGGATAGGAATTGGGTTGTACCTCACCATATATAGCAGGGACAAGATTCTCTATCCAATATTATCTTATCTTATTCTGTTTCATGAAATTTCAGCTATTTATTTTGCGAGATTCACGTGAGCTCCACGTAGGACCTACATGAGATCCACATAAATAAATACCTGAGATTCATTTGACACAATAAGACAGATAACATTGGACAGGAGATCTGAACTATACATGTATACGGCTTCTATTATTCATGGATCCCACTGGGTCATCATTGTCTGAAAGGTCAAAATATCAATCTGACGTCGGACTCCAACTCATAAGTCCTAACTCGTTTCGCACTGTTGCATATGCAGGCTCTAAATCGACGAGAGCAAAGCCACTTCACTGGACCTCATGTCTGAAAGTAGGAGAGGACGTAGCGCAAGGTCTCTCATATATCCACCAAGCATGGAGGTTTGTCCATGGCAATCTCAAGTCATCAAACGTCCTTCTTGGCCCAGATTTTGCGGCCTGCGTTGCAGACTACTGCCTTACTGTTCTTTTCAATTCAACGATTGACGATGGCACAGATAACAGAGCATACAAAGCTCCAGAAACTCGCAATTCAAATCACCAAACAACCTCTAAATCTGATGTTTACGCATATGGAATTCTGTTGTTAGAGCTCTTAACTGGCAAGCTTCCGTCTGAGTTCCCGGTTTTAGTGCCAAATGATATGATGCATTGGGTAAAGTCCTCGAGAGAAGATAATGGTGCAGAAGACAACAGATTGGAAATGCTAATTGAGGTAGCTATGGCTTGTAGCTTGACCTCGCCTGAGCAGAGGCCTACTATGTGGCAAGTACTAAAGATGTTACAAGAGATTAAAGAGGCTGTATTAATGGAGGATGGTGAATTGGACCCTCATCATGGCTTCTCATAGTCGTCACAACTTGACTAGTGCATATTAATTGCACAGGTTAAATTCAAACCATACTAAATTTTATGAAATGGGATGTCAATGCTTATTGTATTCTTTATCATTAATTTCAGCTTGTTCTTTTGCCCGATCTATTTAGGAACTTGTTCTTTCAGCAGACTACCCTGTACTATTGGGTAATTAGGTGCCACTATAATACCAAGCTATCGAGAGATGATATTTCCTAAAACTCAGGCTATTTCGGTACTATTACAATACCTAGTCATCAACATGGGACATTATCAAGACTCAAGAAGCTCGGTATCTACTCCATAGACCGATACCTAAGCATTGCTAGCCCATATTTAAACAACTTATCAATTTATGATCATCTAATATAGCTTATCTTAAGCAGGCCACAAATTCATGATTTCTACAATTTATTTTTAATCTATTATAAGTCAGTTTCTATTTAATTTCATAAACGTGATTTATTTACTTTATTATTCTTAATTATACTAATGCGCAACTGAAAATTTTAATTAACAAAATTTTCGTTGAATTGTCAAGCAATACACCTTATATTATGTAACAAAATATGGTTCATTATGAAATAATTTATTAATAACAAATTTTAAAATTTCAAGAACTGTATATCATTCTAGAAATACAACCAAAGGTTGTTCTTACATGAATTTTGGACTTAACTAATTGATATGTCCAATTTACTCCTTAATCTGACATTCGGACCTATATATTACAAAATTCTATTAGATTTACTATAACAAAATTTCAACCCAATTATGCTTAATAATCTAACATTACTCCCTTCTCTCTTTTCCACTTTATTCTTAATTATTAAAAAAACCTTACTATATCTTACTACCATAATTTCTAAAATATCCTTAAATATTAAAAATCATATTTAATCCTCATTTATTTTTATTATTACAAAAACACCCTTCTAAAAATTAAATTTCAAATTTATCCTTAAACTTTTACATTTCCTATTTTGCCCTTTAATAAACTTTTCCTAAATTGTCTCTTTCTTGACCCTCACTTCTTCTCCTTCCTCCTTTTTTTCTCATTTTTTCAGCCATTATCACGACTTCAGATTATTGTTCCAAACAATCAAAATATATAACACTAAACGACGGAGAGCTAAGTTGCTGCATTGATTACTGTTGGTGTAACAGATTACAGATGTGTACAAGACCTCATAAAGACTTAACTACAAACAGGAGTTAGTGTAAATTTACAATTTTCCTCACAACTGTGATTTTCTAAGAAGCAATCCGTTTATTGTAATCAATCTGTTTTCACACAATATAAACATTGTATTACAAGTAGAGAATGGAGCAATACGAGAAAAATCAGACCAAGTCGTGTCTGGTAACTTTCTGTGAGAGGACTTGTTCCCCAGGCTGTGGTTATTGACAGAATATACAACAGACGTTGAGGGCATCTGAAGATACCCAGTAATTCCAGCATACGCCATTTAGCCCTCCAGATATTATCACGTGGCAGCAACACCCTGCCTTACAAGATGCTCCCATTGTAACTATTAACTGTGGCCCAAAATTCGAAGATTAAGCTCCTAAATCTTTCAAAATCATCTCATCCAAGACGACTGTAAGCATAAATCCTCAGCAGCAACTTGCAGTACGCTGTACAAGGAGAAAGACAGTAACTTGGATCATTTATGTCAGGTGTGTTCATAAACAAACTTCTGTTCGCTTATAAATCTTTGGTGTTGGAACCTAATGCTACATAGTTCAAGTTTTTTCCTGAGAAGCAAATTGTCTATGGTTAAGTGGTTATACACTGTACTTCAGTAAAATAACAGACATTGGATGGGCTTCTTATCAGATGCATTATCTGGGAATGCAAAGGGGTTGAAAACATAGCTGCTTTCAAGTTTTAACAAACCTTAATATTACCTGTACAGATCTATTGCGGATCCATCTAGCAGGCTGGGATCATACTCATAGGTCAAAAATGAGTCCTGAGTATATATAATCTGGTGATTGCCAAAGATCAGACCGTTCGTCTAAGGGGCTGCGGACGAGGCTTTGCTCTAATGATCGTCTCATCACTCTGCCTAATCATTTCTGATAGTCTCCATGGCTTCTGCCACTTCCATTTGAACTGTAAAAGCCACTGGTGATGACTTCTCTTCCATCTCCATAGCCTCCCTCCTTGACCTGAACCTGATAGTCTTCTACTTGGCATCTGGCCAAGGGGTACCATCTGCAGTAACAGTAAACCAAACTTATTGATGAAGGCATAATGCAGGCCTAATACCATGGTAAAAAGAAAGGTAACTTTAACTAACCTTCCTTGTTTTATCAATAAAAGCTGCTGACTCTCTGACAGAACCACTAGCAATTCCAGGAGTATATTTTAACTGCTTCTGTGCTGGCACAGAAATTGGAGACACGGGACCATTCATATCATCAGCAACATGTTTCAGTGGATTAGGGGAGTTAGCATGCTCCTGGTCAGCCTGAGCAAAATTTGGTATTCAGTTTCAGAAAGAATGGAAGTCATACGCATGTGCATATACAAATAAAAGCCAAGTGAAACCAAGATTCATGCTGACTTGATGAAACATGCAGAGTAATAAGAATTATTAAAGGAAGATAATAAAGCACCATCGCATGCTTGCTAATCTTCCAGATTTTTGTTTGCATCACCTCAAATTTACGACTTCTAAATGATGCATGAAAAGAAAAGTATGACAAAGTGAGATATTACTGTGGCGGATGTCGCCAAAGCAATTGCGACAGCTTGCTCTCTCAATTTTAGCTCCTTCTCTACTTCTTTTCTCTGTACTTCACTCTGTCGCAGTAAAGTTACAAGTTCCTTAAATTGTTCTTTCATTTCTTTGATCTCCATTTCCTTCTCCCACAATTGGCACCTTGCATCCCCAAGAGAATTAAACATATATTGGAGTAAGTTCTTTGCATCTCCCATTGAACGCAGCTGATTCCAACGGCCACGATTAGTGAATGCACGCTCCCTCTCTTCTGCCTCTGAAAGTTGTGAAGCCATAGATACAAGTGAATTTGATGATATGCCTAGCATATTCTCTAGTGAAGATATTCTGGCCATTCTGGCATTCGGTGACATCGAAGAAGCCCTGATGGCACAACAGGGGAGAGAAAAAAAAAAGGCAAATTGTGATATTAGAACTCTGGTTTCAGGCATTTCTACACTACTTAATGATTCCATGGTATTGATATAAGAAGGATTGTTAAAAGCGAATTTTTTTGAAACTCGTACCTAGCAAATCCATTTTTCCCTCTTGGAGGACTTAGCCCCTTTGAAGCAAACTCATCAACCTGCTTCAGCACAGCCAGTTCTTCCGCCAGTGCAGCCCTCCTGTAAAACATGGCATCAACAAACACAAAACTAGACAGGCTACATGACTTTAAGAAATGATAGGTCTAGGAGTAAATTACATACACTTGGCTTTGCTTCTCATACTCGAAGCGAACTTCATGCACGTTCACCATGACTTCTAGCTCATGATCAAGCCACCGCTGGAAGGACTTCTCATTGGTCTGCATATGCAGAAAAGAGAATAAGTTGCTTCATAAGGATAACCAGAAGCATCCACTGAGAAGATTATCCAAGACAATTACCTGCCCGTTTGTTCCTCCATTGCTGATAGCTGGAAGATGGCACACATCAGCAATTTGATTTATTAAAGGAAAACAAATAAGGGATCAACCCCATGTTTTCATAAAGTATAGAAACTCCTAATATGGCACTCCAGAATTTAACCATCAATAGCATAGACTTAACTGTTCATTACATGTGCTTCCCGTAAAATGTACATCCAATTCCGAAACAGAGCATTTGCGTATAAAGCCCATTACGGGGGATATATATGCATGAAATCTACCTGAGTTATCACGCAGAGAAGATTTACGGGCTTCAAGCAGCTCTTTTAGCCTCTTGGTGGCCATTGCAGCCTCCTCTGTCTTCCTATGGAGAACCTGAAATAAGGTAGAATGGTATGATACACATTTTCATAACAGAACAGTGATGCTACAAGAATAAATCTGAAAGATCACAATTAATATCACGCTTCTACAGCTTCCAAAACAAGACTACATTTGGGAACTCTTGACTATGAGTGTATTTATATTATTTTCATATTTATCAACCGGAAGATTGGGTAGTCTGTGATCTGTATTCGGGATGGAAAATTCAGTAACTATTCACGCGAACTAAGCTCACCAATTTCTGGCGCTGGTTTAAAGCTTGCAATTTATGTCTTTCATATTCATTTCTTCTCCCTTCTTTTCGTAACTGCATAGCAAATGCATAAAGGCTGAGAAGAGTAGACGGAATCTAAATATAACAACTAGTGCAATTACCCAATGCTTATAGATGCAAATGAAACCAAATAAGCTAGGAATGGAGAAGTACCTGGAGCAGTTCCTTTTCACGGGAAGCTTTCCATTGTCGAAATTGCTCTGCTTCTTGTTTAATCCTATGTTGCAAGTGAACCTACACGCTCATAAGGGGGAGGTAAATAAAAAAAGATCAAGAACTATACAGATGAAAGAACACAATGAAGGTGATCGGTAACAATAAAAGATGCGATATATCAAAATGCAACACAAACAAACTACCAGATGATTACCTTTTGGGCTTTTATAGACTGAATTTCCTCTTGTAACCGCTTTGCTGCTTCATCACTCTTTTGCTTTTGCTTTAACAGCTGGACCTGATTCTCTTGCTTCTTCTTAAGTTCCAGAATCTAGGAAACATATAAGAATCCTAACAATGAGAGTGCAATACCAACAACAAAGATGCAATATATATAGGTGCCTATTTACCTGTGCCTCCAGTGATTTCAATTTCTGGGAATGAATATCTTGCAACTTTTGTGCCTGTCCATCAGAACCGGCTGAAAGGTTCTCAATTTCAGCCAATAAATGATCCCTCTCTTGCTGCAACAATAGAACAAGCGGGTGAATAAAATTTCCTGTTTCCAGAGAAACTTGGATAAGTTTTTATGGCGTCATCTAACCTGCACAGCCTTTTTTTCATCCTCCAATTCCACGATTTTCCTGCCAAAATGTTGTTTGAGTGCTTCAGTGTCAATCCCTCCAAAAAGTTGCATTTCTGACTGCTCATACAAACATGAAAAACAGGGTCACATTGTGAATCACGAAAACCATTACCGCCAGATAATTACTTAACACAATCTAAGCACATTGCTACTGCATACTCTCATGGATGATAATGATTACACTAACAAAATTCATGCAGATGCTCTAAGCTCCATAGCTTCTCACACTACTCCCTGTCTTATTCTACTCTCCTATATTTTACCATAATTACGGTTATATAGTTAAAGATGGCAGCTGTGTAGCCACAAAACTCATGTAATCCTACTTTAGAAATTTCTAGTTCTCAGTTATACCCATTCATGAATTCTCTTTTATTATATTTTGGACTTGGCCGGATAATAATTTAAGAAGTCTCAACTATAATTTACAAATATATGCTTCTTTCCTCACAAAAAAGTGAAAACTTCATTCTAACCTCTTTCTCCTCCAACCTTCTGTTTAACTCATGCAACTCTTTGTCCATTGTATTCTGCAGAAGCGTGTGCTCCCACTCCTTTGCTACTTCTTCATCAATTTCTCTAGAATCGTCTGTTAAGATAATGGATTTTAAACAGCCAGTGAAATCAAAGCAAGAACTAAAATTGAAAAAAAAAACCCATTTTAAATCTGAAGTTTACCTGCTATGGTTTCACCCATTTGATAATCTGACGTCTCTATAGTTTGCAAGCTCCTTTTAAGCCCATCACTTTTCACAGAACAAGGACTACCATCCTGAATAATGTAGCATAAGATTAACTAACGCTAGGCCTAAACTTGCAATAATTCACATATACTATTACGACGGAATCACAGACATATTGAGCAAAGTGGAAAGGAATAATTGGTCTAAAAACATCTCTGGAGCGGTAGCTACATACTTGAACATCTGTTTCACAGTGCTCTACAGAATTGCATCTACTGCGGTATTCATGAAGTTCACGGCAGAGATCCTCATTATTAGCTTCAAGCCAAGCAATCCTTTCCTTGAGAACCTACAAGAATCGCTCATTACATGTACAATTCATCCACAAATTACCAACTTTGCAGAGGAGCTGTAAGAGGATAAATGGTTTCCTTAGTATTTTAAATAATATCTTGAGATTAGCCTATTGAGTAGATGACAACTAGGCACGTTTGTACGTGCCTGAACTTCGTCCGGTGAACATCCTCCTCCTCCTCGGGCACAAAGTTCTGCTTGCAAATACTCTAGCTGTTGTCGCATCTTTAGCATTTCACTGAACATCGGGTCCCTGTTGACCTGTCAAGGATATAAACAGAAACACTTTACACATAAAACCTTGATGAAAGCATTATGTCCTTGCAAGTATGTCAAAGCAAAATGGAGATTATCAAGAGAGCAATATCCTAAGAAAACTTACAACAGGCTTATTCTGGATATTTCGAGCACGATTTGCATACTTTAGCGTGTTGAGCGTTTCCTCGGCGTTGATATCAGCAGGACTAATGCAGGCTAAGAGATGGAATTAGACAATCAAAAATCAAAAAATCAACCAAGTTAAACAAAGGAAAGGGATCAAACGGAAACGGAATAAAGGAACAGGAGCTATCAGCAAAAGGAACAAGGCAAAGATACCTATCATAACAGTTCTGCTATTTCCACCTAGTGAATCCTGCCAAATAAATGTACGTCGTTCAGGTGTAAGCCTAAAGACGTAATCAATAGAGAAGACATGAAACTGAAAGAGTGTGCATCGTGGGCATCTAGTGTTGGTTCGTCTGGATAGGTTGTATACGAGGCAACATGTAAATTTTGCTAGCCATGTTTCATTTTCATTAATGCAAGACGATGCTTAGACCAAAACCGGACAATAGCTGTATAAAATATATGATTGAAGGAACATGATTATACAAACATCATTCAGAATACATATGCAGGTTCAAAGTGGTTTTTAGGGCAATATTCAGCATCAATTTTGGCCCAATAGACGTGCAATTCTACATTTCTCAAGTTTGTCGAACATACCTGCAAAAGCCGAGTAAGTTTACTATCCCGATAAGGAACATGAACACCTTCTTTGCGCTTCTTTTCATCACCAAGTGCACTGATAACATTGCCAAGTGCAAGAAGGCCCTTGTTAATGTGAACTCCTGTTAAAACGTGAACTATTAATCAGCTATGATTTTAGAACTAAAATTCATTTGCAACAATTTGTGATCAACGCCACTAACCTTCTTTGAACCTCAAACCATCAGAACCTGTTCTTTTGGCTCGCTCTGATCCAGCAAGATCTACCAAATGCAATTTTGCACATAGATATTCTTCATTCATACTTCCATTAACACTGTTATCACCTGGGAGAACTGGGCTGAGTTTACGCATTTGCTCTAAAGTGATGGTAAATATTGCGTGTGAACGACTACAAAGACAAATACATGAAAGTCATGAGTCATACTATATCTATGATAGTAAGGGTATCTTTAGATGCAGTATATCTTCAATTTTCTGTTTTTAAGTATCTATATGCACATATAAAAGTCCATGACCCACCTGGACTGATTGTTCATGTTTGTACTCCCTGTTGCCCTGCTCAAAGATCCTTGTTCCAGGCATGCGGCCATTTCCTTAAACGTGCTGACACTGACCTCAGTAGATCCTGCCAATGTTATCACGCCGTTTGATGATTCACGAATTTGTATTGGTGGTTTGCCTGGGATACTTGCTTTTCCTGTGTGGCCATTAGCAGCGTCTGATTTGTTTACAGAAGTTGAATCCAGCAAATCTTGAACTTCTTCTTTGTGAATCTTTCAAGTCAAAAATTTTAATTTAGAAGATCGTCTTACAAGTTCGAGATGCTTCCATTTGACACAGATGAGTCACTAATAAAGCAATTCAAAGCTGTTTGCAACTGCAGGCTTATAACTTGCCAGGAAATACATTCGATTGTTCAAAGGTTTGAAGATATTACTCTAAGAGAAAGTAGCAATAATTGAGCAATCGTTCCAAAACTGGACTAGTTGCAGACAAATAAAAAAAATATGGTTCTGAAGGGTGACTCTGGGAGACTAGAAGAGTAAGATTATCATGGCAGCATCTACATCACTGCACGCGCATTATTGGAAGGTCTATAGCTGTTGAATACCACTACTGTTAACCAATGATATGTTGAAGGAGACTGCTGAAAACTAGCTGTGCTGAATTCAGGTGACGAGTGTTTGATTTTGGGGCATAAGGTCAGAGATTTCAAGTAATCTTTTTATTAAACTTAAATGGGTTCCTAAAGAAGTTTGATGTGTTTCTCATAGGATAGCTCTCTCTGTAGAACTGCTTTGTATGACAGTTATATTTAAAGCCAGATATCCGATGTACTAAAGATATTTTCAACTGCTTCACAAGAAATGCCGATGTGTTATTATCTCACATATCCACAGACAGACTTACACACTCATAAACAGAATACGGTGCTCATGAAACAACTGCATTGGGGTTAAGGAAGGAAAAGACATGCTTTTACGAACCTCAATAAAAGAAACATGCAGTTGGAATTCTGTCTGATGCTTTAATTCTTCAATCTTGCCGAACAACACATTCATGACCAGGGGAATGATTCCCGTTTGATGACCATCTTTGAAACCAGTACCCATTGTATAAGTCTTGCCAGAACCCGTCTGAAACACATTGAAAAGAAAACAGAAGAAAAAGAAATTTCAGTGTATTTATATTCCACTTGGCTCCATTTTCAACGGAAAATAAATTCTCACCTGACCATAGGCAAGAACAGTAGCATTATATCCCTGGAAAAGGCCATCAACTAGGGGTGCAATACATTCTTCAAACATGGCAGACGAGGGGGAACCAGTACTCCCATAGACATGATCAAAAGTAAATGAATGTATGCCTATCTGTACCTGCAGGATAACCAGAGCCGACAGATAATCTCAGACATTCAACTTAAAAATCAGGGATAGAATATCCTTCCAGAAAAAGCGAGAGCGCCTTGAAGGGGACTGGAGATGGCAACTGATGGAGGGAACGAAAGAAAAAGTTACAAATATTCTATGGTATTAAAAAATTAAAATGCCTTGATGTTAAATTATTGTTCACAAGAAAGTACAAAGCTAGTTTTTGGCATTCTTTGGTTAAAACTTCTTAAGAAGGAGAAAATAACCGAAATAAACAATAGAAAAATGAAGAAGAGTACAGCACTGCTCTTTACAATATGGTTTACTATTCCTTCTCAACAAAAGAAATTATTTTTCTTCACAGAATAATTCATCAATTCGTTTGCTTCGACTCTTTAACATTGGAATTTTCCGAGACAAACAAACAGGAGCTTTTTAAGGACAAGTGCAGCAAATGGAGCAATTCATAAAACATGTTAGAATTTGATTGTAACATGGAAACTGGCCGGCCGACCTCCATCACCGAACATTCTCAAAAGAAGAAGGGCAGAATACTAAGTTAATCAAAAACCCAATCTCAAAATTCAATCCGTTGAACTGATTAGTTAACTGATTCCCAGGAACTTTTTTGCTGTATTTCGAAGGAAAAAAAGTAGAAAAATTCGATGACAGAACAAATGGATATTCCAAGAAGTTTTCTCCACAGCAAACAATACCCAGGTTCCAAAATTCATGAACTATTCCTGGAGCTGCGGCTCATTACGATCCTATAATAACAAGTAGACACCCCAGTAAGCTAAGCTTGTCCTCTCAACAAAGACGAAATAAAATCTCACTTAAGCCAACGGAAGAGGCGCAGCATGAAACTGTCTAAATCGACTCATAAATCATAATATCATCAAAGTTTTTTAAGTTAATCTAATATTCCAGTTTAAAAATTCAATTTCCAATGCTGACAATTAAGGAAATGTCAGGCGATGACTGACTTCTGATCTAAAAACAGGCATTAGTAAGCAACCTCTTCCAAGTCAAACATGCAAGCCTCTCAGATTTCCCATTTAGAGAAAGTAAACAGTAAATCTTTAGGCACTATTTCCAAAGATCTAGATCTCGAAAACGGACTAAAAATTCCATCTTGATGACGGGGAAAGTCAAAGGACCATAACTTTGGACAACCGTGAACCGACCAATGGAAAGCACCAGAGTGAAAAAGCCAATTGCGTCAAGTTCACAGACACCGTAATCCTCACATTCTGGAGAGGAAGCGTACCTGAGGCTTCCCCGGAATAACAGTGACACAATCTTTACATCCCTGAGCACGCTCATCGGCGATGAGGGGTCTGACATGAACGGCAACTTTGACACAACAGTCTTCTGCCGCACCATTACTGCCGTTCGGAGAAAGTGGCACAGTAGTAGAAGCCGGCGAGAGAGGTGGTTCCATTGAGGAAGAGGGGAAAAAGCTAAGAAGCTTTGCCAAAGAAATTTACGAGATGAAGTGAAGAGAGTTATCAAAAAAAAAAAAGGGATGGTGTGGAAAGATCAGTTTGGTTCTCTGGACCGTTCTCAATGTCTGAAATTCTGAAGAAGAATTTATGACAAGAAAGTGATGTTACAACAGCAATAATAACAATAACAACAGTAAGGTGTGACTTGGGTTTTTCTTTTCCTCAGACAGTATGGAATGCAGAGTGCGGGCGTGTGTATATGGTGTGTGGTTAGAGGAAGAGAAAGGGGTAGTTGGGGAATTATTAGAGGTGTATGAGTGTATCAGTATTCATAGCAGTGGTAGAGGAGAATAAAGGAAAAAGAAAATTAACTACTGCAACAACATGAACAACGTAGTACTACACTATACATTCATTTTCCTTACTCTTGACTTCTACTTCTTACATATACATTTAACACACACGCACCCATCTCAGGCTCAGCCATGACCGAGTTGTGTCTTGTTAAGAAACTTTCATGACACTCTTTCCCATTTTGCCCCTCTGGCCTTTTCCATTTCCCTTTATTTTACTTATAGTTACGGGAGGCAACTGGTAAAGAGTATGCATAATGATGTTTGTGGCTGATGATTGTACCCTCAAGAATGGGGTGGGAAAGAAGAACAAGCACGTGATATCCAGGCAATTCTACGATTCTGGCACGAGCAGTATATCTATTCCACATACTGTTCTTAACATCTACTCAAAACCTTTTCAACCATTCATTTAATTTCCAATTACACATTTTATTACCATCTGGTATTGAGACTCTCACGGCGGAGAGGGGCTGAGACTGGGGAAGAAAAGAAATTAAAAAGAGAGACCCACAAGGTTGGACATAGCCAGCTGGTGGTCTCACAAGCTCACATGACAATCTTCCAGTGGACCCCCACTCTTCACTTGGTCAGAACTCGCAACTCTTTATGGTCTGGTCCCCGTACTTACTCAGAGATTTTGTGGCGTTTAATTAATTAGGACTGCGCGTATATTATTGTATTAGTGTCACCCAGCACTTTTAGGATGCATAGACCAAAAACGAAAAGACACGTTGAGTTGTCTTCTGTCTAATTTTATGGTATTTTATTGTGTCAAGTAAATTTCAGTCATTTATTTATACGAAATTCACTCGAAACTCACATAAATAAATGGTTGAGATTCACTGGATACAATAAAACACCATAAAATTGGACAAAAGATCTGGACTCGACTAGCCCACGCACACCCACTGCCTTCCAGTCATGAAACAACTTTTCTTAATTATACTAGTAATTCCTATTTCTTTGTCTCAAAAGTCTGAATGTGATCCTCTGGCGGATGTGAGAGACCAATCTCATGTCAAGGGAAATAAACAATCGGTGGTTGTATCAGCTGTTGGATCGTTAGGATGGTGTTAAAGGAAGCTGTGTTCAAATAAGAAGATGAGCAGGCTTAATCAGTGATACCGAGAAATTGTCAGCTCAAAACGATTTCTAATTTGGGTCTAAACTTCGATCTTACTTACATGCCTCTTCTGTTTTTAGTCGTAACAACATGGAATTAAGGTTCAAAAGTCCATATCATATGAGGCTGATGATAATAATCACAACGAGCTTTACAAGTATTCATGAACTGATTAGAGATAATATGAGTTTACAGGAGTCTGATAGGCTCTTCTCACCATACCCTTTTCTGTGGGCCGTGTCTGGACCATCGTTTCACAATTTTCACATTGCCCTAACAACCGAAAACTAACCATACCAAATTAGAAGCATCCAAATCTTACACAACAATTTAATAACTAGAGGTATGAACATATTTATGTGGTAGACTGCAAGTTAAGCAAACTTTCAGTGCAGTGTAGGCATCAATTTCTGTCTGCAACTGTCTTAGCTGCTTTATTCACAAGAAAGAAGAAGGAAATGGAACAAGAAAAAAAAAAAAAAAAAAAGCTGACACGAAGGTCCAAAACCCAACTTTCCTTTTCACAACCTAACTCTTCTCTCATTGGATTTTTCCCTATGCGACCGTTGCCTTAGAAGCAGACCATACAACAACCGCGTGGAGGCCCCTTCCTCCACTTATTATGTGGATCAGATTGTAGCAGTCGTGTAGTTTTTCTTAAGGCATACCAGTTTACTTTAAATCCCCATGCTTCGAATCCATCTTACCGAACTCCAATGAGTTTAAGACAAGTAATTCACGTTAGCTTCGTGTAGCAGTCGTGTTTAGTGTCGGTATCGTGATCTTGCTTCCTGGATCCTTGGGTTTGACGATTCTACGTTTTGTTTGTCTACATGCATGGACCAAACAAGACAAAAGAAACTGTACGCGTTTGGAGCTATTCTAGAACATGAACCGTATAAGAAATAAAGCTCTTGTACTATGTGGTGATACAAATCATTTAGTCCACCAAACTTGTATACTCATATATGGTGTTATAAAAACAAGTTCTTTATAGGAACGTGTGATATCTTGTTCCCCAACCTTGGGGTAGGGGATGGAACTGTCATATCTTGCAGTCTACCCTGAGATAGGCCAAGGACAAGAATCTCATTTTTTGTATCACACTTTGTTGTATCTACCTGCCTAATTAGATGCTGAGAATGATGATATATGTGAATCATTGCAAGTTTCTCTCCTACAAACAATTTATTGTAAGTTTATAGATCATCATGAATCATGAAACTAGCCCTTTCCTCAGGACCTACACCCATTCTGCCAAGCTTTTCCTTTTCCTTGCCTGTGAATCTAGATTGAGGTGAAATCAGTTTTCGGACACACAAAATGCCTCCTTCAAGTTACAGGAACCCAATGTAGCTTTCTTGTTAGGCCATCAAGGATATCAGCACATGATTGGATGGAACTGATTCCTATTTCAACCCAAAGCAGTAGCTTTTTTTATTGCTCGAGTTTCAGAGAGGAATAACGAACTACTTGGGTAGCTGTTGACATATTCTTTGTTCTAGCATTTGGAACACTTTTCTACTTCTTACTTTTTCTACACCATGTTCATTACACATGCTTCCACTGAACTTTACACCGGGACACGTTTTCCTAATCCTTACTTTTTATCCAAACTATCCTACCCCCTTTCTGTCCCCTCTCATTCCGTCACTAATCACTCTTTATTATCCAAATAATTATTAACACCATTATTAAAACTAACTTGGCCATATCTTATCATCCAATCAGCTCAGCTTCTGCTAGTCAGTGCACTGATTGTTTTTACACTTATTGGCATAATCCCAGAGGTTTTTTTTTTAACTTCATGGAAAACATATGACTCCAATGGTATAATCATCACATGGACCGTTTTATTGACATCTCAATCCAAAAATGTGCATGTGATGCTTTCGTTTGTCTTCCATCATCAAATGTCTCTGATAAAAACCTGCTAAAAGCCACGTAAAGGTGTTTTTATCCAAAATTCCTAGACTGGTAGAGAGACACAACATGATGGCATGGGGTAGGTGCCTCTTGATTTGGACTTGGCAAAGGGTATGCTACTTAGCTGGCAATAGCCAGTGGGGTTGGCTCCTCCCTGCGGGCAAATTCAGTCCCCGTAAGTATACACTCACTATTAAAATGACAGGACAGTCCCACAACTGGAAAGTGCCACGCAACCCATTGGGAATTATGGCCCCTTTAAAACTTTACCTTTTTTATTGTGCTTTTTCGTTCTTGTACAATCAATGCTGGGATTTATTGGTCCAACAAGCAAATAGAAGACCACATATGTATTGACACCGCTTGAATGGTCTCCTAATGTCTGAATCACCTGACCATGGACATGGAGCATCACGTAGCTTTTGAAGCAGCTGCATGATACTGGGATTTGTAGACGAAACAATTGAGCCTGCTCTATGTTTCTTGGATTTTAGAACTCAAATCAGTTGTAAGTATGAAATTGATTAGGGACTGGTGTGGTTTCGTCGGGCCTGATCCACAATGCTAGGCCCCGACATTATAGATTTTAGTTTTTGGGACCATGTCTATATCGGCACTTTAAATGTCACAAGGACACCATTGTAATTTCAAAGCAACTCTTTTGGTCCCCATAACTCTTATCTTCATCTTCTTTCATTAGACTTGCATGTTCATTCGGATCTAGGGATGGCAACGGGGCGGGTATGCCATCCCCCGTACCCACCCCATGAAC
>JAOTIZ010000006.1:4470424-4484184 GCA_027123425.1 Erythroxylum panamense | reverse complement strand
TATATACGACGTGGATGTTAGGTTTAGGTCGTTATGTAGGTCTTTGTGTGTGCATGGGAGACTAACTCCTGTGAATGAGCCATAGATGCATATATTGAAGGTCTTAGACCTGGGCCTAGCACAGCCGACCCGACCACCTGATAGTTAGGACCTCGTACGAGAGTGCTTTCTTTGGAAGAGAAGAGAATGCTGTTTGCAGTTCCTAACGTAAGAACGAGCCTTACTTGCGAAGAGGTTTACATGTATTGTGCATGTAATAATTATACTAGAAAGAAGACACCATAAGAAGTAAAAGGGTTCTGTCAAGCATTCGGATGCGTGAGGCCTCTTATTGTTCACAGGCTTTTAGCAGTTGGAGCACTTGTTACTTAAAGCTACTGGAAGTCTCAATAAGCATGTGGAAAATGTAAGAGGAGACAGACTGGAAAAGTGGAAGTTAAAGAGAGAAGCCAATGAATACTTCGGTTAATGAGACAACACTTGCCACACTTCACAAGTTGGCAAAAGCACGCCGTTTCGCACCAGAAATGAATTCTACAGTCCATTTTGCGTGATGTGGAAGAGAAGAGGCCTGTTCTTTTTTTTTTTTGGTGAACTTTTTTTGTCGGCGAGATCCCTTTATCGTGGCCATCATAAATTATTGCGACAGTAACAAAACACAACTGTTGCTTTTGGAGGACAAATGCTGCTATGCATGGGATGTTCATGTCACTTACGAAGGGTATTGGGCTCAAGTGATTTTAGCAAGACCGAAGCATTTCTAGCACTCAGTCGAATCATCACATTAACGAGTATCATATTAGGCCCAGAGATCAGTGGCATCTATATTAAGAACAAACCTAAGCTTTCTAAATCATTACCCTGTATAAATTTTACTAAAGCATGTAGCCTAGTTCATAAAAACATACAAAATTGCCAAGAGTTGGATACTAGGATCATAGTGCAAGGAAAAAGATCTGGTTTAAGAGTCGCATTAACTTTGCATAGGTAGTAAGTGAGTTGCACCTTAAATAAGAGAACTAGAATTGAGAGTTTTAAGTCTTATTTATATAAAAGGTTTCAATTGTTTTACCTCAGACTTCAGAAAGGACTAATAGGACTAACGATTTAAAGTAAATCAAACCTGTAAAACTACTTCTTCACCAAAAATAAAACAAGAAAAAAGACTAAGTTTTTTTTTCTTTGCAGAGCCTTGTTTCAAAAGCTGAGATTGCAATCACATAGTTGTTTTCAGGACATTCTCATAAAAGCATGCATGTATATGTGTAATGGACAAAGTTTCTAGATTAGACTGACATTCACGATCTCATCTCTGCAAGAGTATACAACTATTTGAATATGTAGTAAACTGAGGCTCTTCTACTCGGAGATCATGTCAATCTTGAAATGGAATTCTAGTCTTTGGTCCTCTGTCCATATCTTTATCTCTTTTTCTCAGGTAAGCTGAGGAAGTGAATTTGCAGTCAATTCGCGACTGTCCCTCACAAGCAACTAATGCACAGATCATGAACACTTGTTGACACTCGGAACTGGCAAAAAGAAGAAATTTTTATGTTCAATCAAACGTCTACTTCTTTTTTGACTCATTTTTCATAGAGAAATGTGACTAGTTTTACCTTTCTTGCGGTGGAGTACAGTTTTTGTCAACTTGCATTCTTTAGGGATACTGAATCTAACCCCGGACTTCATTGGTCAAGGACTTCAGGATCTACAGTAGTTAGTTTAAGTTCAAGAGGTTCATCATCATATGTTGATTATCAATACACCATGCCACCTTTAATTCTGTTCATACATTCAGAAAATCCAAGCCTTAATTCCATCCATTCTTTGGCCTATTATGCTTGGTGGGTTCTACTTTATTAGCCATCATTAGTATTTGAAAAACGTTTTGGACGTATACTGGAAATTGAGTCATAAGATCCATTCTTTTCATAAAATTTTCTTTTTCTGTCAAGGAAATAATTGAAAAGAGGGCACATTGTGGTGTATTTGTGACGAAAAAGTTGAACTAGCTCCTTTTATTCTGTGTCCTTTGGCGGGAAACTTATCAAACATGCATACTTCCACTAATGGAAGGGAAGATGATTCATGTTACAGAGTTGAAGTGGGGCATGCATGAAGCACTTGGGGCTTTGGGTGCTGAGTTTTTAGTTAAATTCTTGACATTCTATAAAAGGTTTAAAATGCTAAGAAGCAAGAGAAGAATAAGATGGGAAAGGGACACTTGGACTTTCTATAAGAGGAGTCAAGATTTGGAGTTTTTGTGCAGAACAAACATCGGTTAAGTATAAACATTATGTAGGGAAACAAACACGAAAAGTACTGAAAAGGAAGAGAATACATAAAAGGTAAAGATGAAAGTGAGTATAGGGTAGTGTAGTGAGGATCTTTCAGTGCCATCAATTCAATTTAATTGTGCTTGGACTGTCATCCATTTACTCTTTCAAAACACAAAAATCCCTTTCCCAGCACATTTGCACCCACTTTCCCTTACACGACATGACAATTTTCTCACCATGCGATCATGTTTCTCCTTCTTCTTTTCTTTTAACCCCTTTGTTCATGGCTCTCTCTCTTTCTCTAGAAAAAAGAAAAAGAAAAAAGGTGGAGGAAAAAGCGAAGAGAATTACACTGTAGAACCATAAAGTCATGAACTAAGTATACATAAAAGATGCGCACCCCTCGGTCTCAATCTTGTTGGGAATATATTTTCAATCCAAACAATGATGCCTACTGCCCACAAATTCACTTTAATTGCCAGCAGTCAATCATAAGTTTTAAAGGGGTAGTGAGTAAGGAACAATAGCACCATCCACCAACCATCTTTTTCTAACAAATTCCAACCTAAAAAGGCTTCCAAGCAAAGATGAGAAGTAAAAGAGTACAGAAATATAAAGTGATTAGGTGAAGATGACCCTTTCCCCATCTACATATAATTTTTGTTGATTAACTTCTGATGACACATGTCTCGTGACCTCTTTTGTGTCTACCCACATCTTAAGCCTCCGACCAACCCCTTCGACATCATATGAACTTCCATGTCCAAACGCTCCGCATAACATTTGATACAAATGTAAATGTAATTGTAATCACATTATTCATGTATTAGTATTAAGCATTCACTCATAATCACTATGCAATCTTTGTCATGTATTGGCCCATCCATCCCATAAAAGGAAGCACTTCGCATGTTCAATTCCTATCAGAGACAACATGGAATGCACATTGTGTAAAGGCTGCTATATTATTGATTGAAATGATAATGCTTACTGTTAAATGCGCAAAAGATGTAGCCATCACATGCACGTAGCGACTTTGTCTTCGGTGGACTTCAAAAAACACATCAAACTTACTATTTTCTTTAACAACAAAGAAAGACTGTATATTACAAAACCTATAAGATAGTTATAGTTGTAAAAAACTAAAAGTGTATGAACATTTATGAAGAATCGGTTGAATTTTATATTATGGCAACAGTTAATTGAATTGTTGTAAATGGGAGTCCTAGTTTTTAGCACTAGGGAGGGAGAAGTAGAAAGGTGCTTTAGAGGGCGTTAAAGCGACAGTAGTTCGTAGAACAAAGTTAAAATAATATTGATGATGGGTGGTGGCCCACAGACACGTGCAAATGATGACCAATGTCTTCCCTAATGATGGATTCCCACCGCTTCTTCCACTGTGTGGGCGCCACTCCTTATCATGCAGACTCTTTTATCTTTGATTCACTTTTGCGTGTACCCGCCCGCAAATTGTAGCGACAAATCTTCTTCCTAATTTTATAATTTTATACCATCTTATTCTGTTATATAAATTTTAATTATTTATTATATGAGAATTATATTTATTTATGCAGTATTTATATAAAATTTATATAAATAAATGATTGAAATTTATTTAACACAATAAGATATCATAAAATTGAACAGAGGATCTGAACTTTAAATTATAATGTATCCCAAAAACACTTATTTTCATAAAATCAAATATTATTGTTTTCAATAATTTTTATAAAATGACACGTGCACTCGTTATGTTTTTCTTAAATATCAAACACACAAATTTTAAATTTTTTTAAAACTCTTTTAATTAAAAAAATCAAATGTAAATATTATTTAGATGATAATTTAATTTATCAAATTAATTAAATTCAGTTTGAGTTGAAGACTTAAATTATATTATTATACTAGTGAAATTTAATTATCTAAGAAAAGCAGTTTTTCTGAAAAATTGAAAATTAAATTCTTTTTAAAAATTTTAAAGATAATAGAGTTTTTCTAAAAAAATTTAAACAATAAGGGAGTTTTATGTCTTTTATTTTTTAAAAATAAAAAGGTAAAGTTTTTTATATTTTGGTTGGTCAGAACATAATTAATAATTTTTTTATAATTACTTGTAACTCTCATGGAGCATATTAATTAAAAGCATCTTATCACAACATGAGCACACAATATTAGTATAAATAGAAAAAAAAGTAATTCATCGAAGCATGTCTAAATTAGAAAAAGATCACTAAAAAAAGTAATATTACATTTTATCATTTCCCAAAATGGAAAAAAAAAAATGAAGAGAAGAGAAACGTATATGATTGCTACGACATTTTAAGGAGCTCCAGCATAATTTACTAATCTATGTGCTACATAGCTGTTTTCATTGAGTTGTTCGACTGTCGAAACTCTCAAGCCCAGAGAACATACAGTAAGCAAAAGTGAGATCCAAATAAGATGGTAATTGGTTTGGTTGGTTACGGTATCTTGTATGCTGAATTGTAACCACACAAATTGGTATTGTCTGCTTTGATCGGGGTTCGATCCCTTGACCTCACGGTTTTATAATAGTAAGAGGCGTACGTCTCAACACAATACTAATCTGATTGTTACTGCTGGCCGCTTAAGTGCAAGATAGCAATAGAGGTACAACATTATGAGTCCCTACCAAACTAGGCAGGGATTTATGTAGGAAATTTGGTAGCTTGTCGCGATTGAAGGTGGTGTAATCACTTGGAAGATATGCTTGGTACGTGTAGGTGAGGCCAAAAACATGGACTCTGGACTCAAGCTCACAAATCTTGATCATACGTCAACATTTTCCATCATTGTCCCACGCATTCTCGTCAAGCTAGAATGACACCTGGCCAATAGAACTTCACCTTCTTGAAGATGTCACTTTCGTACGAAATTAATATCTCTAATTAGTGTTAGCTACTAGAAAAAGGGTTTTTTCATCCTTGTAACTTTTCACTTTGGAAGCAATTGCGGACTGTTACCGCTCATGGCTAGCTGTCAAAGGATTCACGGTTTTCTGTATTAGCCTACTAGGGTCGAAGCTGGTAAATCATATATGGTAATTAACATAGAATAAAGGAGCTTTAGATGTTGGTAAAATGGTATATACAGTACCTGAAACAAACCAACAAACAAACCTGGGGCTGTCTGCCGTGGGTAAAACCCGTCAGGAGTTTCGGAATGAGCTGTTCAGCAAACGATCAAAATCCAAATTTCAGGCAACTTTGTCAATGGAATAATTGAATTATTGAGTAAATCGGAGGTCGAATGGGATAGAGGAAAGAGTCACATCAGCCCGGCAACCATATCTTCTTATTTGAATTCTTGTTCACTAGAAGTCTATAATTAAAGATTAATATACATATATGTGACAACCTTTTTAATACATGAAAGGAAAACTGAAGAGAATTGGCCAGTTAGATGCAGGAAATGTACGCTAGAGTCGCGTCTCAAAGAACTTTGGCGACATTCACATGCATCAGAATGTTTCTTCAACTACTTCTCTTGAAATCAGTGATTTTTCGAGGAAATTTTGAAACCCCTGCAGGCTAAATTCCACACATTCATGGTTCATCCCCCAAAATCAGTGCAAATTTTGATTGCTATCCACATAATTTCCCTAAAAATTTTCAATCTGACAGTCTGGGATATTGTTGATATTGATGTAGTCTGCGATCAAGCTATATAGCAGTACAGAATTAACACCGAATTAAATGAAGTCAAGATTCTCAAACTGCTTCCATATATAGCTTTGGCTACAGTTGAGCTCTTTATTTCTTTGAATGTAGCGTCGCATCAACAAAGAAAATCATTTATCTAAATTCCATTTTCATTTTCATCTTCATCAACAACTTTCAATCCCTACAATCAAACGGACCTAGGAGGTTTTGGACGTGGGGTTAAAACTTGAAAAACAAAGAATCTGATTAAGGTTCCCATAAACGTTCACTCAATTCCTGTCTATCTAGACATAGGGCCCTCAAGAGACAAGAAGAAGCAAATTATTCAAAATGTCATTTTAGGTGAAAACTGGAGATCTGTAATTTAATTATGGCAATGATTCTGAAGGGAAGGGAGAGTATTGCTTCTTTCCCTGTCTAGCCTCAAATACCAATTGCACGTGGCAATGGCAATCACTACTTCACATCCAAAAATGTCCGTGATTGAAGTCATCAATCCAGATCCTCCTCTGCAATGCCAAGTTCATCATGTCACGCAGACAGACTCAGTTAATTATCATTTACCCTTAAGTAATCATGATAAACTAAACACTAATTTAAGGATGGATACGCCATTTCAAGGCTTATGTTATTTGTTATAAACTGTTGTAATAATTGTGAATCGATAACAACAGAACGAAAAGAAATTGTTAAATCCCTGCAACATAGGTCTCCAATCAAATGTTGCAGGTTTGGTGATTTTTATAGATTTATATTAAAAAATGCTATTTTAGAGCAACAGTTCCTATAGTAGAGGGATTGGATATGGCATGCACTATGTAGGGAAGTAATTGATTATAGTACATGCTTGGTTTGGTTTCTCGACATTCTGTAGCAGTTAAAGACGACGGCATTCACCAATTGTTTAACACACTGACCAATATCCGTATCTTATAAAGGCAAAGGAAGTTCCCATTTTCAAGTTTTGGGATTGGAGGAATCTTTTATCATTCCTTATCTCTCTTATTATACAATCTCCACTTCAATTGAGAGGAGGAAAAAAAAAAAAAAAGCTTGAGAGAGAGCCACCGAAAAGGGTGGACACCCTATCATGAAAGCAAGAAAAAAACGACCTGATTAGATTGGCCAACCCACACGCATATACACTCTCTCCCTCCCTCACACCCACACGCCCACACAACTGTCTCACTCCTCTTTGTTACTGTAAATGTGTATACATATGTGTGTGAGTGCTTTTCTTTTAGCTTTTTGTTTATTAAAAATGGAAGAAATCTTCAAGTCAACCTGGCCTCATGATTTGGTCTTTGGGTTCTTCTAAGCGCACCCCGCACTTCTCTCTCACTTCCCACTTCACCTTTAGCATCCTCTATATAATTACGCACCTCTCTCTCTATCGTATTCACAAGTCCTTCACTATCCGTGGGAATGAGCATGAAGGTGCATCAGTTGGCACGTGGATTCTGGGAGCACGAACCACCCTCCCTCTCCCTTGGTTGCAAGCGTTTACGCCCTCTTGCTCCCAAGCTGCAGCCCGAGACCGTCACGAGCGCTGACAGTGTTTCCTCTTTCGATCTCAAGAGCTTCATTAGACCCGAAAGTGGTCCTCGAAAACCTCACGACAAGAAAGATACAACTCAGGTGATCATCATCATTCTCTGCTGTTACTTACTTCCCTGTCCGTACGGATATTCCTTGTTGAGAAGTGAGAACGCTTGTAACTATATATGGCTTTTCTATTTCTGGTTTGCTAGCTAGCTTAGACTCAGCCGCAATTTCATTCGACACATGTGATCACACACTCTTGTTATGAACTGTTCAGCATATATGTACAATTTACACGGAATAACGTAGATAATTGTAATAATTAAGCTTCACTACTTCCAGGTGGAAACACATCCAGGAGGGACACGGTGGAACCCGACACAAGAACAGATAGGAATACTGGAGATGCTGTATGGAGGTGGAATGAGAACACCGAATGCGCAGCAAATTGAACAAATCACAGCCCAACTAGGCAGATACGGCAAGATAGAAGGCAAGAATGTGTTTTACTGGTTCCAAAACCATAAAGCCCGCGAGAGACAGAAACAGAAACGCAACAGTCTTGGCATAAGCCATAGTCCGAGAACACCAACCGCTGTTAACACCATATCTTTGGACACTAGGGTATGTCATAAATTTTTTAAATCTTGATTTCTTTCGCTTCAATACCTACCAAGCTAGATTCTGAATTTTGGTGTTACTTTTTTTATATATGTCACAGGGAGGATTATTGGAGAGAGAGGAGGATAGTCCATACAAGAGAAAGTGCAGAAGTTGGGGATTTGAGAGCTTGGAATTAGAAGAAAGTATTAGGTCATGCAAAGAGGAAGGAGATAGAACTCTGGAGCTTTTTCCGTTGCACCCGGAAGGCAGATGAAGGGGTCTGGAGAAAGAAAAAAAATCTCGTTCCCAATTCCATCTTGGTTCATTAATTGTGATATGATGCTTATAATCTGCTTTCAAGTGATGATAATCGATGTGCTAGCTTTTCTTTATTTCTTTCTTTGTCTGGAGAAAGAAGAAAGACAAGTTGTCTCTTTGTACCCTATTTCTAACTTGGAACCTAATCCCTTTGTTCATCTCCCTCTTTATTCCAATCCCTGTATTTGATGTGCGTGTCTGATCCTTTTGACAACTAGAGACGAAGGAAGCTTGTCAAGGCAGAGCTTTTAGGTTAAAAGGAGGGAGTGAACCTATGGACACTGAAGTCCACGTACTTACGTTTCTATTCTTAAGCCTATAGATCCCCTACACCTTCTTTTGAGATTCAAAATTAGAAAAGAGAAGCATCTATCTTCCGCCGATACCAAGAAAAAGAAAATGTGAAATCCAGCACTATGTAGTGGACTTTCATAAAGTAACATACCAAATTTATCCACAGAGGTGAAAGTTTTATATCATATTTTCTTTGAGGGTGATAGCGATTGAATTGCATTTTCCGAGAAAAGAAAAAGTATCAGGGAGTTGATTGGTGGAGCTTCTGTTCATCAACCGTAGCAATACAAAACGTTAGGCTTGGAGGGAAAACATGGTTCACTTCTGAATTTCAAATAAGGCCATCTCTAACCATTATACAAAATTTTTACACTAAATTTGGTGTTACTCTAATCATTCTATACCAAATTTTTTTCAAAGAATATACCACAATAATTTAGTTATTAACTAAATTAACTTATATTTATACAACCACAATAATTTTATATTTATACAATAATTTTTATTTTATTTATTTATTTATTAAAAATTAAAATAAAATTATTATTCTTAATTAATATATATACTTTATATTAAATTAATATTATTTGAAAAATATATTTAATATTATTGCAACAACAACTTAATAGCATACATAAATATAAGCTGATTAAAAATTTTCATTTAACCTCTAATCATTTGAATTTTCATATCGTTCATACAAATGTTCAATCAGTATATTACGAAGTTCATAATGAACTTCTTTATCTCTAATTTGCTTATGTCTAGCAAAAAATTCTTGAAATATAACTGTATCGTCTCTGTTGATATTAATTTCAGGGTCTGACGTTTCACTCCAATCTTGTATGATCGCTTGAGTATCACATTTATCCTCAATAATCATATTGTGCATTATAATGCATGCTGATATAATATTATATAATATGAATTTTCCCAAAAACGTGCCGATCTCTTGATAATTGCGAATCTTGACTGGAGAACTCCAAATGCACACTCGACATCCTTCCTACATGCTTCTTACATATTCGCGAATAACTTCTTTTTTGAGTCTCAGGATTATGAATGGTTTGTATCAAGATAGATCATTTTGGACAAATACTATCAGCTAAATAATATCCAGTATCATACACTTTTCCTTGAATAACATAATGAGCAGAAGGTCCTATATCTTTGGCAAGGTTTGCGAACAAGTGAGATGTCTCTAATACATTAATGTCATCATTTGACCATGGCAAACCAAAATATACATGTCATATCCACAAATCATAATCAGTTATAGCTTCAAGAATAACAGTTGGAAATCCACTACGTCCACTATATTGTCCTGCCCAAGCCGTTGGACAATTTTGTTATGTCCAGTGCATGCAATCTAAGCTCTCCATCATCCCTGAAAAACCTCGTTCTTCATTAATTTGAAGCAGTCTTGCAACATCATTAGCATTCGATGCTCTTAGATAAATTTGTCCAAATACCTCCACAATAGCTCGACAAAACCTTTTCGTACTTTCAATTGCAGTTGATTCTCCAATTTTAACGTATTCATCAGTTGAATCAACTGATACACTATACGCCAACATTCAAAATGTTGTTATTACTTTTTGTAAACTAGATAATCCTAGTTTACCACATCCATCTCTCTGTTGCATAAAGTAAACATTATGACCTTCAACAACACCAACAAGTCGTAGGAATAAATTTTGATTCATTCGAAATCGCCTGTGAAATATTGCTGCATTATATCTTGGATTTTCTGCAAAATAATCATCCTATAGTCTTTGATCTGCTGTAGCACGATCACGATAAATTACTATATGATCAGAGATTGAGCCTTTGTGCTTTGATTGGTTCACTATATTGTTTATATAGTAATCCATTGCAAGATTGTTATTGGTGTATGCAGATAGTAATGCTTTGTTTTGTGCTAATATTGCAGAAGTGAGATCCAATTCATCCTCCGATGATGAGGATGAAGATGAGGATGATATATAAGAAGAACTAGCATTAGTACTCATCGTTGTAGACAAATATAGTAAAGGGTTCAAAGAACAATTTGCTAGTGATTCGTTCCTTTATATAGTAAATAATTCAAGACAAGATAAGGAAGCTCTATAAAAAAGACTAACTTTATCTCTTCTTAGCCGTTGGATTAGATTGCATTCATCTCAACCGTTAATTAATATTCGTATCTTATCCACAACATCTCTATAAATAGTTTATTTGTTCCACTAAATTAAAACTCTCATTCATATAGCACTCTTTCAAACCTATCCGAAAAATGACAAGCTCTAATCTTAGGGTAAAGCCTTCAAATACCTCTCGAAGTGTATCATATTCAGTTGAAGAAGATCGAGTCCTGTGCTATGTATATCTTAATATTTCACAAGACCTAATCACTGGTAGAGATCAATCTATGGCTCAGTTTTGGTCTCGCATCACAACTGAATACCATCAAATGCTACCTAATCATATCACTACTATTCGACCTTGGAGATTTTTACAAGCTCGATGGTAAAATATAATGACAGCTATTGGAAAATTTAAAGGATGTGTTCGATAAATTGAAAACTTGAATCCAAGTGGTACTTCTGAACAAGATATTATAAGTGTTTTATTTATATGTTTTTTCTTTGTATGAATTGAAATACGTTTGCTTTATACCCTAAAATCTAACTTAAGTTACATTGTTGTCTTGTAGTTCGAGAAAGCAAAAGATGTACTGATTCAAGATCCAAAATTTCAAAAAAGTTTCAAATTTGATCATGTATGCCAATTTTAAGAAATATGGAGAAATATGCTGATATTAATAGAGAGAAAGCGTTTGATCATCGAAAACGATCTAAGTGCTATGAAATGTCACCGTCAGAATCTTTAAAATCAGATATGTCAATAGGATCATCATCATTTTGTATTGTTTTAAATAATGATTTTGAAGTTGAAGATCCATTAACCAATAAGTATTATGCAAATTTATAAAGTATACTACCTTTAAAGTTAAAGGATCTAGAGAAATTTTTAAGTCATATTATAACTGTGTCACTTTAACTAGCTGATGGGTCTTTTAGGTATCTAATTGGGATAAAGAAAGACCTACCTGTTAAAGTAGGAAAAGTAATTTTTCTTATAATTTTTTAATAATGGAAATATAGTATGACATTGAGGTTTCCATCATCTTAAGGAAACCATTTAAGGCTATTAGAGGGGCATTAATTGATGTGCACTTTAGTAGCTTGTCATTTAGAGTGCAAAATACGAAGACACACACAATTTTCAAGGCCTTAAAAGGGCTGGTCCTCTATAAAACTTACTATAAGATTGATATTATTAATTTTATTGTGCATGCCAACTTACCTTATGTTACTTATGCTCTTTGAAAACAAGTTTAGCTTTGTGACTTAATGAAAAGAAGGAGGATTCTTACGTTGTTGATTGTTCTTTTAGATTGGAAGGAGAGGGTTATAAACTCTAATTTTATCATAATTTTTAGGACTTAGGAGAAGGAAATCCTAATACCCTACCATCTACCCAAGAAGCACTTAGGCTTGGTTTCAAGCGGTTATTCATATTTAGGAGCAAATAATACTTATCATATTATTATCTCTTCTTCTCTAAGTTATATACACGAACGACATAGGGTTCTATGAGAGCACAAGAGGGCAATTGTATGGACTATCTTGGGGATTCATGGGATTAGTCCATCATTGTGTTTCTATCAAATCTTTATGGGGGACAACCATAAACCTAGTATAGGAACTAGCAATGACTCAATCTAAATATAAAAGAAGATTTGTATTTGAGGTAATTAAAATTCTAGGTGTAGGAATCATATAGCTTACTTCTTAAAACTTTTAGGTGAGTCTTGTGCAAGTTATACCGAAGACGGGAGGCATGACCTTGGTGACTAATGAGAAGAATAAGTTGATCACCTCTATTACTATCATTAGGTGGAGTAAATCTTGAATATCTAATAGGCATTGAATTCAGTTTATTGAGAGACAACCTAACAATTTAGAGGTTTTTATTTCAATTCGGTAGCTTTTAGGATCTTTAATAATAGTTTTAGTTTTTTTTTGCTTGATGTTATTTTTATTGCATGTGGTTTAGGTCAAAATAGTTAAGTCATGAATTTAAGTATCTTTTGATGTTTTTTCACCATTGGATTGAGATTATCTTTACTTGGGCTGAGATTTGGTTGAGTGTTGCAGGTTATATAGGCAATATGGTATCACACGTAGATATGTGATTACCCTGGGTTATAGAACATCTTTAAATATTTTTAGATAGTGAGCCAATAATTGAAGAGTTCTAGTGACAAATTTAAGATTAAAGATTATTGATGGTATTGGATAAGTTATACATTTTTTTTATTATTAAGAGCGTGCCAGTTATCCTAATTTCTTCTTTTTCTCATATTTTCTAGTTTTCATTTTTCTTAGATGTTGAGTACATTAAAGACAATACAACCCAAGTGTGAGGGAGGGAATTAATTACACTTGTTTATCAATTTTCTATAATTAGCTTAATGGAGAACAATTAGGAAAATTTTAACTTTAAAAGAATACAATTGAGATAATTTATTGTATATTTGGTTGTTATTATAATTTGATTTATTTAAGGAAATAGACATGAAAATTGATGATTAAGTTAATTTTAATTTGCTTCATTAATTTTGAAATAGATATTTGATTTTTATTATGATACTTGTAATTGGTATTTACAATTTAAAAGTGAATTTGGATTTAAAATTTTCAATATCCACTAAAAAACAAAGTGTAATAATAATTGAGTATAAAATAAATTCACTCCACTAGTTTTAAACTAAAAAAAAGGAATGAAATTAAATAGTGGTACCAGTAGCCATTTAAAACAGTGACCTAATTGAGTAACTAAGAATATTCATGATATGATGTTTTCTCTCATTTCAAAAGATTAAGTGACTTTTCAAACAATGTCTAAGTACTCTTGTATTTGTTAGAGTAGTGCCCTAAAGGCAATCCCCTTTAGCGCATTTTGTTCATAGTCATGTACAGACTTTATGAATAAA
>JAOTIZ010000006.1:4437966-4459940 GCA_027123425.1 Erythroxylum panamense | reverse complement strand
TACTACTCTGATAAAATTGTTTAGAAATGAAAGAAAGGGTGACTATGCTTTGAAGAGAAAGAGGATACTTATAGTGAGAAAAAGTATTGGAAAAGTCTGGAGGCTATGGTGGATGTTGTCGGAGTAAATTAGATAGAGATGAGAGATCACTATTACCATTAATTTGTCCCATGTCTGGAATCTTTAAACAAGGAGGATCCTGACAAATCTGTTTTAGATGCAGGACAACCTTGGTTTGTTCTTTAGTCCAAGGTGGTGGATTCTTCTTCAGAAGCTTAGATAAGCTTGAAGTGTAAGCTGCCACGTGTGATATGAAATCTCGAATATAATTATCAATTCTAAGGAATTATTGAATCTACTTAACAGTGAGATACTCATAAGGAAATTGTAACAGCTCTTTGTAATATGTGGACCAGGCTAGTAGAATCCATCGTTGAAATTCATACTTAGAAACTCAATTTTTGTAGTGCCAATGATGCTTTTCGAAACTGAAAGCATAATTCCATAATGCTTAGTAATATCCAAGAATTTATGCAGTAAGGCCTGATGTTCCTCATGGGTCTTTGAGAACAGTAAGATATCATCAATGTAGATTAGTGTGCTATAGAGGATAGGCTGATAGATCTTTGTCATAGATTTCTGAAACAATGATGGGGAGACTTTAAGTCCAAATGGCATAACATTCCATTGGTATTATGCATTGAGAATGTAGAATGCAGTTTTGTATCTCTCAGTTGGGTTAACACCCAGTTGCCAAAATCTTGCCTTAAGATCAAACTTTGAGAAGATAACAACTTCTTTAAGAAATAGTACCTGAGTACTTATCTTTGGAAGAGGAAACTTGTCATCTTACAGGAAAGCATTTAGAGGCTTATAGTTAATGACTAATCTCTTTTTTTCACGTTTCAACTCTGAACATTTATTGACATAAAATACTTGGCAAGCTTAATCTGACTTTGTGAGTTCAATAAGTCCTTGCTTCAAAAAGATTGCACACTCATCTTGTGCAAGCTTCAGATCATCAGGGTTTATCCCTGGATGTGTGGCTTTCATAGGATTGACTTCCTCATTCTTCTTAAAAGGTAGACTTATAAAGAAGTCAACATTTTTTCATAAAGGATATGGGTGAGAAAACTGTGTATGAGATTCAGGACAGTTTTCTAACAGTTTATCTCGAAGTATAATATAACGTGTAAGAACTTGGGTAAGTTCAAACACGTTTTTTATTTCAGTGTATAGACTGAATAGTGATCGATACCTGAGGCTTGTAAGTAGGATCTGCAAAGGTGAGGCTTTACTATGTGTATTGATACCAATCAAAATGTTTGGGCCAAGTAGATTGCTTCCAAGAACTTTAGTCCAAACTGTACACTGAGGAAAGAATCGAATACCGATTCTCTTCTCATAATCAACCCAATCTTGAAAGAGTTACCATCAGCAGCAGTAAAGTATTCTTTATGAGAAGTCTATGCATTAGATGATAAGATATTGGGCTTCATGATCGCGATTGGATCTAGTATCCATAAACCTGATAATTTTGATAGACTTATCATATTTGTCCCCTTGAAAGAGTTGGATCTGGACGTAAGGTCATTGAACTAGTGTACGATCTACTTTCAGACACGTCTACTGTAGCATTTAGAGAGAATCGTCCTTTTGAGAATCAAAGGAAACAAAGAATTCTTCATCTTCTAATGTTGATATAGAAATAGCAAAATTGGTGTCCTTATCTTCTTGAGATTGCTCCTCGATCAATTTTTCAAAGTTATTGGAGGAATGAATAGGCAGAATAGATTGCATCTGCTTCAACAACTTAATATCTTTCTTGGTTCCGTGAGGACTTATATGTGTAAAGTGTCCATGTTGTCCACAAAGAAAACATCGAGTAGGCTTCTGTCGATGTGAGGATATTTTGAAGAACCAAACAAATCTTCTTTTTATGTCGTCATTGTTCTTTTCATAGGATTTCTTCCAAGGCTTATAGCCTTCCTTCTTCCTGTGGAACTTTCTCTTTGGGTAGACTTGATGAAGAGGAGCTTTTTTCTCGCTATGACACTCACAAGTCTTTTTATCCTTGCATTTGATCTAGAGATAAGGCTTTTTGCAAGCCTATTTGAGAACTGAACTGTCTTTAATGATATTCTTGAATAAGGTATATTGGTCACATAACTTATCAAGAGAAGCTAATTAAAGTTGATAGATTTCTCCAAGAGAGATTGTTGACTTGTCTCATTGTAGAGAAACTATGGTCCTTTGTAGTTTTGGTTGCAGTTTATCTGGAAGGGATGATATAAAAGTATGTCGCAAGTTAACATCATTGTTAAGTCATTAAATTGCACTTATTTTGGACGTAATTATTGTTAAGGTGTGAAAATTATTATCCGAAATTAATGGAATTGTCTTATAATTGTTTACAGATGGATTTCAACACCTTAGAGATAGAATTGAATCAAAAAGATGCAAAAGAATCAAGAAAATCCGAAATTCTCAAATTGACATAAATTCAGTAACTAAGCATGGGCACGCCTAAGGACGGAATCTGGAATCTGCAGAGAAATTTCAAGAGGTCAATCTTAAACAAAACACAATCTTTAAAGATTCTCTTGCTATCTTTCCAAGAAGTTACCTACCAAAATTAGAAGAGCACCTAATCTGGACAAAATCAAGAGAAGATAACGAAGAGATAAGCATAAAAGGGAGAGAGTTGGTGATTGACGCAAGCTAGCTTAGGTTTAGAATAGGATTTGCGTTTCTGCACTTTTTTGTTGTTCTTGTTTTACATTTTCTGCAGATTTCAATTGGGATTTTCGTAGCTTTCATCAAAGGACCAAGGATGGAGACTTATTACTTTGTTATTTCTTTTGTCTTCAATTCTATTATGAGTAGCTAAACCTTTTGTCTTGGTTAAGGAGATCCATGTTACATGTTATTATGGTGAGATGATTCGGATACTTTTTATGTTATTAATAAACATTGGATATCTTCAGATCTACTCTTTCTAATTGAATTCGTTGTTTTCTAGGTGCGCAACTAGAGATTAATTAATTCAATCGCTATATTAACGAAATATGACGTTCAATTTCGGTAATCATAAGTAGCAATTAGGATTAACTTCTCTACGTTAGAGTCAGAAATTCTAAAGGAGATATTCGCTTGATTGATTGCATGTCGTACATGTATTTCGCTTGCTCATTGGTTCTTGGTTCGTAGAGCTATTATTCAATTAAACCTACAATCATATCTAGGTTGTTGTTTGATAAGAATGCTAGGATACATGTTTCTAGTCATTACTCTTAAGAGAAAATATTCCCAATTAATGTTTGTTAATGATTGCAATTTTATGTCGAGGATCCATAATAGCATGATAACATCGGTGACCCGAAACCAAGTTACTTTTTGATTTTTCAGATTTAATTATTTATTTGGATTTGTGATTTTCCCTTTGATTTTCTATTATTGTCGTGATTACACAAGCCCCCCTTTTTTATTTTCGTTATTTGTCGCTAACCTCTACCGTTAAAAATTTCTCGTGGGAACGATATCCGCTTACTGCTACTATATTAATTTATTTTAACGGAAGTGATTTCTTTTATATTTGGTTGCAGACGACAGCATCACCAATCATTCCATCCATTCAAGAGATAGTAACTTTCCATCATTCGTTGGTAATGCTTCTGAATATCACGCTTATCAAGTGCATAACATTTCATTGCGAAATATTCTTTACAGATTTGTTTGTCAATGAGCTGAAAATCACCAATGAATTCTTTATGGATTATGTCAAGTAGTGCTCCAGCTGTAGTGACTTGAATATATTGAATGCATTGATAATCATTAATACTTTGCCACCATTCTTGCAAAGTACCATTGAAACGAGATGTGAATTCAAACAAAATATCTAGCAAGTGATAATTTGGTCTGGTCACTTGTTAATCAATCCATGCACCGAATTCATGTATTCTATCCCTCCATTTCTTCAGGGGTAGATCATCGAACGTAAACCAAGATCCTGAACTAGGCTTGGTTATAGCCTGTGCAGCTAGCTAAGCTGGTGTTGCTTGTAGTGCTAGTTCAGGTCTAAAAGGTTCAGTACCTGTGGATTCTGCTTCACTAATTTCAGGTTCAACTTCAGTATTTTGAGGCATCATCATCAGAACATTAGATAATTCTAACAGGTCAGCAAACTATGCTGAAGAATCAGTTGAAGGTTTAGATATTTGTTCAGATGATGACTCAGAGATTAACTCAGATGGTGTTACAGAAACTTTAGATGTGTTGACAGAGGCGTGAGAACTAGCTTCTGCATTATCTTATTGAGAACTTGAATCTTCTGCAAGAGATTTAGAGGTCAGAGTTGGAAGAAACTCTGTCTGTTTAGCTTTATCCTTCCCAGTAGAAGAGGGGGAAGGTTGAACTTTTTGGTGAAGATGATGGAGGTGTATGAATTTGTAACGAGTTACCCCACTAATCAGCTAGTTCAAATGGTGTATAAGAGGTTGATGGCTCAGGAACCTTTGAAGACTCAAAAACTTGTTGTTTAGATATTGGTTCAGGTTTTATCTTTGGTTTTGGCTTTCTTGGTTTCTCCGGAGTTGTCTGAGGATGTATGTACTATCTAATCAAAGGATAGTTGAATTTGAATACCTTTGAATAGTTAGCTTCTTCTGGATACTTCTGTTACTAAGAAGCCGAATAAGTTGGCTATGTATTTGGAAAATCTGTTGAGGATGAGCCATATGTTATCTTTGACTATGCAAAATGCACATCAGCTTCCATTTGTTGTACAATTCCTTGTATTTTGTATCTCACCAACTTTAAAGTCGAAGTCTGGCCCCATATAATGGGCAGATATGTATTGTTGAAGTTCAGCATCAAGACGCTAAATCTGAGCTTTGTATGATTGATACATCTGTTGGATCTGTTTAAAAACAGCATTGACTTTATGATGAGTAGCTTGATTCTGTTGACTGATTCCATCTAGTTTAGAATCAATCCTTTTCAGAACTTTTTTTTGTGCTATTGCGTTTGAAATTTACCAGTTGAGAACTTCATTAGAAGGATTAGATACAAGTGTACCTTGTGAAGTGATTCCTGTGACTCGGATATAAAGGTTATAAACAACCCTCATTGATTCATCTGTACTGGTGGATAATTGAGTAAAGTCATCCTCGTATGATTTTGCCATCATACAGGGTATAAGAGTAGGAGTCATAACAAGAACTTCTGACTTAGATCTATATGTAGATGACTTCAACATCTCTCGTAGAGATTTAAGTCTAAATTGTTCTAGTAGTAGACCTATATAAGAGCTAGAATCATCTGGATCTGGATCATCTTTAAGGGTATGATACTCACGAGAAGGCTTTCAGCGAGATCTGGGCTTTTTCTTTTTCCTTCTCATTCTTAAATAATGATTATCATCATCATCACTATCTAACTCAGGGTTGAGGCAGATCTAATAGTCTGGTTCGCACATAGATGGGTCGACATCCTATACAAAATGTCTACGATGATGACTGATATAGACTAGATCTCCGTTAGATTTAAAGTAATGAACAGGAGGATTAGATTTTCCTTCTGTATGAGAAAATACAGGCTGGATCATAAGGATTGCCCCTGAGGTTAAAGGTCCAGTTGGATCTTCATTAGGCCTAGCATAAATGGACTTAACAAATCCATCTCTCAATGGCTTCATAATCGGAGGAGTTGTTGTATGAAAAGAGTGTCGATGAGGTGCTTAGAACACCTTCTGGTAGTTGGTGATCTATTCAGTAGGCATCAACTTTTCAAGCTCCTGTGCTTGTAGTTGCTTCAAAATTTGAATGATAATGGTCTGATCATTATAACGATCAGCAACCATGTAAAGAGCATCTGAAGTGGAATCCAAAGAATTGAGGTCCAAAGCATGATTATGTAGATGATAGATCATCTAGTGATGTAGAGTAGACATGATGGCTGTAGGATTTTGATCTACTCCAGTGATCTGGATCTGAACTTGCATACATTCAAATAAGATAGGATCATCCAACCTGTTGTTGAAATCAGATGCTATGGTCAATATGACACTTTTGGTGTTGAGTGTTGTCAGCAGAGTACCAATAAGAGTATTTTGGTACGTTGTATAGGTAGTATCTAGAAGAGATATCATGGCTGTCGCAGGTATTCTCTTTCTTTCATGAAGTGTAAAAATGAGTCGTATAGCTCCAACATAAAGATGTGTATGATTTTACTCCCTCCATAAAGAAATGAGTTCTTTAGGAATTTCAAACTTCACGTATTTTTCTGTAGTGGTAGATCTGAGACCATACTGTTTCAATATGAAACTTTGGATGATCTCTTGAACTTTAGGTCTAGAAGTAAACAAGATAGTACGAATACTTCTCGTCCAAGAACGATCACGAGAGTGAATACTGTATGGACTCAACAAAGGTAAAGAAGACTCATAAACATAGTTTTCTACAGATACATGAGTAATTTTTACAAGATTTTCTATTTTGTTTGATAACACACGCTTCATATTAGAAGGTAAAGAAGACATAGACAAAGTTGACGATAAATAAATAGGGTCAGTAGATAGTATTTCCATAACTTCATATAGGCTCTCCTCTTACTCACTTCCCTGAACAAGAGACAATGTTCTTTGAATAGGTGCGAAAAGTTTGGTAGCTCCCTCTAATGACCTAGTCACTAGCTAGTCATGTGATGTGCAAGACCTTCAAGTCTGTGGGGGACTTGGGATAAGCTGGTATCAGAGTCAGAACTCACCGTATAAAACTAAATAAAAATAGCTATGGTCTTTATCCAATGGTCAGTTAAGTCTTTTATTAAAACCATGAGGAACGTTGAGAGACCTGGATAAGAGTAGATAATTTTGAAAATGGCCATTGAAAACATTGACTGTCAATTATTTCGGTGGTTTCTTTTTTTTTTAAGGTTTAACCGTACACAAAGCATTGAATAGATGAATCAGAAAGATATTCAACAAGTTTTGACCTTTATACATTCATTGATTTGTTTCGTAAATATGGAAGAAAAATAATTAAAAAATCTTAATGATGTAACATGAAAGAGATTCTTATATCACTTGATAGAATTTAATTCCTTATAGTAAAAATCATCACCAATCACATAAACAATTATGTCAAATCATCAAGAGTATTTAGATTTATTGCGGAAGCATACCTAAATCTACGACAACAAAGTATTTCTTGAATTTTGTGGTTATTCGTCTTCTAAGCTAATTTATACGTCTGTTTTTTTCTTAAGAACCGTCTCTTCTCTGACTAATGAGATATTAGAAAAGACAATCATTTATCTGATTTGGGAATCATAAGCCTCACATAATTTGTCTTATTTATATCTTAGCCCATCATTAAATAGAAATTAGACTATTGAGTCTCTACACATTAAAATCCATAGTTTATTAAATGTCATATAATCCAAAGCTTTTAACCTTTATAGATCACTTTAACCTTACGATAAGTCATAATATACAATCAATTCATATATATATATATATGTACCACACGTTGGATTATATCCAACATAGATGACAATGACATCATAGGTTTTCAGGTTGACATTAATTTAGGATACACTGGTGGATAACGAATGCACAGCTGTGGACAGCAGTTTGGCAAGCAGTTGAGAACCAGGGCACCAAGGAATTTATACCTTCAATTCATCTGGTTTCCCTCGATGCCAACGCCTTTAAAATTTGAAGCTGATCCAAGTTCAAAATGTTTTGCAAAAGATTGCACGTCTAGTTTCAGTATAGTCACACATCACACACCTCTTTATGGAATTTATCTACCAAATGATCTGATCAACCAAACTAGTGTGCACTGACGTAGAAATTCGTGCTTGAAGGATGAGGCGTGTAAAGCTGCAACATATGATAATGACGGAACTCCTCAATATCAAATAAAGGCAACTCTTTACTGATCTGGGTATTATCAGGGTGTGATCAGACCTGTTGGTCCCAGCTTAACAAGATCATTATCAGCAAAAGCTCCAGTCAAACGTTCTAATATGTTGTCCATTCCTTATATCTGATTGGAGCAGTTTCATGCATACTTTTTGTGTTTGTGGTATTCCAGTTGATGTTTGGCTTCTTTGTGAATTAGGTAACAAGTTATTATATGTTAAGACTGATTTTTTGGAAAAACATATAAAAGACAATTAGGGAGAGAATGACTTCAACTCGGAGAGTTAACATCTGCTTGTTTAAGTGTGACAATGGTTGGATGCAAAATGACACGAATTTAAAGCGAGTCTCTAAAAACCTGAATTTTGAACTTTTAAATTCATACGGTCAAATTAAAATGAATGATAATTAAGGGGCTATTTTTTATTTATTTGTTTGATTTTTTTATTTTAAGTTCAGTAATAAAAAACTATTGGTTTCAGTTTTTACTTCTATTTTTTATTTTGATTTCTTCCCATTTTTATAATTTTATGAAAACCATTAAAAAAATTATTTTTGCTTTATAATATGATTTACTGTTAACTTCCCTTATAATTGAATAAAACATTTACCTGTGCATACTGGAATCAGAATTATCACCATAAACGCAAATTTGCCGTTTTCCATTTTTGGGCGTAACCCGGCATTATTAATGCGCTTGGCATCCGTTTCTGTTTCTGTTGGAAGCTATCATATGTCAGTAGTTGCCAAAAAATGGAACCGTAAGTCTTGAACCTGATATCAAGCTTCTGATCTAAACACAGCAAGGCTTAATCTACCCAATTATGAATGGATTAACACAGACAATTAAATCAAAACCTTCAGGCTTTTAGCTCGTCATGTGTTACAAGCTAACCTCAACTAACTCTTTGCAAGCAACCTCCTGCAGTCAAAAGGAGGTGGTGGCAAATCAACAGTTAGTGTACCCTCCAGGACCTGCACCACCTCTCCCATTAAAGGTCTTGCATGCTCATCAATTTGAAGGCACCAGAATGCGATTCTCAATACTCGCTCTAGCTCATCTAAGTTCACCTCATCCTCAATTCTTTTATCAACCACCATGTCTGGGTGTCCTTCATTCCATTTCTCATATGCCCACCTACAAACATCCTCCAAGTTTTGACTGCCAGTAACCAACATTAGCAAAATCTTGCCGAAATCCTCAACATCTTTTTGTCCACCCAATGACCCCTCACCTTGTAATCCACCCAACCAGAATTCACTCACCTTGGCCTCAAAATTCTTATCCAAAACAATGTTCTCACATTTCAAATTCCCATGGCTCATAAATTCCCTGCATCTTGTGTGTAAGTAACATAAAGCCCTTGCCACACTTAAACAAATGTTAACTCTCCGAGTCCAAGTCAATCTGGTACCCAACTCATCCTCTTGTATATATTTCTCCAGAGAACCGTTTCCTGCATATTCATAGACCAAAAACCTGTGACCTAATTCACAACAATACCCATGCAGCTTTAACAGGTTTTTGTGATGAATGCTTCCAATCTTTGAAACATATGCTCTGAACTTCTTTTCTCTTATGGTTGTTTCAATGTTTGTGACTATTGTAAGCTGGTGGTCTGAAAGTTTGCCCCTATACATTTTCAGCCCAATTTGGTATTTGAAATTCTTTGTCATGCCCTTGATTTCTTCAAAGGAGAATATGATCAAATCCTTTGTTTTTGCAGAAAAGTAAGTCAATTCAGTTTGTTTCTGTCCATACTTCCATCTTCTATAGATAAAGAAGCCAAATATCAGCTGGAATATCATAAAAACAAAAAGTGTGCATAAGGCTGCTCCGATCAAACAAGGAATGCACAACATATTAGAACGTTTGACTGGAGATTTTGTTGGTAAAGATCTTGCTAGGCTAGGATCAACAGCAAACGGGTCTGAACATGCCTTTATGAAGGATATAGAACTCAAAGAGGAGTCTGAATACCCAGAATAGTAAGGAGTTGTCTTTATTCGACACTGAGCAGTTCCATCATTAGTATATGTTGCAGCTTTACACGCCTCATCCTTCAAGCACAAGCTTCTACATTGGTGCAAACTAGTTCGGTTGATCAAATCATTTGGTGGATAAATTCCATAAAGAGATGTGTGTTCATATGTAACCATACTGAAACTAGACATGCAGTCCTGCGGAAAACATTTGGAACTTGGATCAGCTGTAGATTTTAAAGGACATTCGCATTGAGGGAAACCAGATGAATTGAAGGTACAAATCCCATGATGCCCACAGAATGCAAAAACTTTGCACTGATTCTCAACTGCTTGCCAAACTGATGTCCACAGCTGCGCATCCTTTACCCACGAGTATATCCTCAAATTCCCGTCAACATCCAGTCTAAGAAACCTAAAATCTATGCTGTCATTGTGATCTGCTCCAAAGACAGACCAAATAGGATTAAAATTAAGGTCCACAAGTTGCAAAATCCCCCCAGAGGTTAGAATAGCACTGATATTTGAGGTGGATGGATTTCCACTTGTCCAATAAAGGACACTAGTTTCCCACCTTAGTTGTAATTCACCTGAAGCATTCATGATAAGAGTGTAGTAACTTGATATAGAACTTTTGCTTGCAGCTCTAAGCGTTTTATGAGCAAATAATCTCTGACCTGGAAGAAGCGTGTCAGTGGGATGATCAAAGCTTTGCCAAACCACATCATTCTTTGCATTCAAGAGAACAAGATTTCCATCATTGCGCAAAAAAGCCGCAACAACACCTAATTGACTTGTGTTAGTAGTCCATACAATAACACCCTTCAACATATCAACCAAGACAAGTTCCCCATTGTCAGACAGGTGGAAGTAGGACTTATCGCTGACTGAGATATCACCACCGGCAACCCAAACCAACGTTTGCTTGCTAATAGAAATAGATTTAGAACTGAAACGAATCCCAACACCAAACTGGTTAGACTGATCAGAATGGTTGAAGAATCCAAAGGAAAAATCCCCACTTGGGGACACCCATGAGGAGTTGTTATCATGAACAAAAGTTTTTGTGCCAAGGGGCACTTGTGAAATGACAAAATTAATTATTATGAGAAACACAGTGCAGATACGTAGCAGAAAATTTGGAGCAAGGAAGAACTCTTGCATGATAATCAATCTGCATAAAAAAGAAACCAAAGCAAAGAGAGGAATACATTAACTGATGGTAGATAAAGAACCAACCCATTGAATAAAACTACAGAATGCTGGACTGATTGACTAACTCACTGGGTGGCCAAACAAAAGTCAGACAGTGCAAGAGAGACATAATAAAGACTTGTGTACCTAAAAGGACAACCATAAAACATAACATAACATAACAAACCTACTTGAAGCTGAGTATTCAACAACCAATCACAGATACAGAAACAACGGCTGGTCGGTGAGAGAAGTTGTTGATAAGCAAATTATTATAAATAATGTCTCTATGCAACATGAACAAAAGGTCACAGTTAACACTTAGGTCTCGTCCTTTTAATTCTACCAAATTCACTTTTCCTTTCCCTTCCTTACCTTAAACAGCTTTGTGTTTTCATTGTTTTGGATGGATTTTAGGGATATGGTTGGGTATTTATTATATTTCTTAATTGTGGGCAGATTGCAATCAACACAAAACAGAAAAACGCAGCATAAAATGCAATGTTTGACTAGAGATCAAGTCTACATAGAGAAATTGATAGACCAAATCATCTGGTGTCATTACCCTTTTCTTCTGAAAATCATTGATAAAATATGAGCACTAAACAGTAGAGGACTGATGATATAGTTCCAAATTTTCATTAATGTATACTTCAATAAACTTTTAGACAAGTACGAGCAAAAAAAAAAAAATTGCTAACTTCTCTTTCTACTAAAATTGAGGATAAAGTATTACACTAACTGAGGTTTTCTAATATATGATTTTGACGATAATAAAGTATGTTATTTCTATTGTCTTAATATTTGGAGATATTAGTAAAGTAATTTATCAAATATTGAAGTAATATGTCAAAGATTCAATGGAAGGACTAAGTGGGTAGAGAAGCCAAGTTAATGAATTGAGCAATCAAGGAATGAATAAAAATGAGTTAAGTAGAGCATATATACAATTCAAAAGAGTTTTAAGCAAAATTCCAAGGAAAATATTTGCATATTTCGTGCACATCAAGAACCTATATTTAGAATGAACTAGGCTCATATATTAGGGATTGAACAGACTACTGGACATAGACCTATGTGACTCGTCTAGTTTTAGAGCAACCTTTAATCAAGTTTCAAAGAACTTAGTGCATTCTTAGTTGTGTTAATAAGATGGACAAATCAGTTATTAATTGAGGAATATGTGGCTGTACATCAATAGGTGACTAGTCATTAGTCATTACACAAGAAAACTTAGCTGCTCCAAATGGTAGAATCTCTAATTAACTAAATCAATGATACAAGATGATGCTAGGGGGAATTGGTCGTGCTGTTAGGATGTGTACAAATTATGTCCAAACAATAAGTTTTCTCTTGTTGTTTATAACACTAATACCATCAACTCTAGGAAAGTGGTTAAGAGATTACGCGCAGAAATCCATCTTAATCTCTACATACGGGTATAAAACTTCTAGATGGGCTCAGGCCTATAAACACTTTTATCTACTCTCATCAGGATCAAAAGAATAAAATGAGACTAGTTTGTTTGAGAAAATTGCCGTAAAACTTATGAAGCCTAACTTAAATTAGTCAATACAAAAACATGAACAAATCCTAAAAAAAGTATAACTACACTAATTTCTACACCATATTAACCTAAGAAAACCAAAAACAACAGACACAAAATAAAGAATCAACCATGTGAATAAACATTCATACTCAGATGACATACAATATCTGTTAAATAAATCGTTTACCGTTCGAAATTCCAATCATTTTTGTAAACAAATCAAATAATGCAAACATCCCTTTTAAATGAAACAATTAATAAACAACGACTGAATCAAAAATGAAAATTCTTCCAACATTGCCAACCATAGGAACCCTATTTGCCAACATTGCCAACCAAAAAAATCACGCTTGAGAAAAAATGACAACTGATAATAAAAAATAAAAGCATCGTGGTTGAAGATTTTACCTTTAAACTCGTCGATGCTTCGTGTTTCACTTGTGTTTCCTAGAACTCCCGAAGGCCTAAGATCCTAGCTAACGGCTTTCAATTATGAAACCAGAATAATTATAAGCAAAAAGAAAGTACAGATCAAAGGAGGAAGAAACCATTATATGCTCAGAAGAGCTTAATGTCTTCAACTCTAGAGTGAACCTAAGGAAGAGTTTCGAGAGAGGGTTTTAAAGCTACAGTGTCTTTGATTCCCAGGAGGGAAATAAAGGAGCATTTTAAGGGCCGAGATTATATCTTCAAGATTAAATGGTCGATATCAACTTGGTACTTCGATGATTTTGGATGGACACTGAGACAGTGCCATGTCTGTAGTCGACAGCTCACTCTTCGGTCCGTGGGCCAAGCTAACATCCGATGGGGGCTGGTCATGTCAAGCATAAAATCTGTAAGAGTTTCTTGTCAGTCTACCAACTTGACAATATCCCTTGTGCATATGGTTTATGGGCCCAATAAAAAGGTCCAGAATGTGTCTCGGTTCCTATTCCACACCACCGCTATCACCGCCGCTAGAACCTACGACTCCGCCATTTTCTGGCTCCGAAGACAATCTGCCCGGCTTCATTCCCCGACTTGGTGTGCCACGAAGACGTGCTACGTGACATGTCCGCTGGCTGCTTCTAGTTGCAATTTTCATAATTTCTCAAACAAACTGTGTTTGATAAGTAATACTTAATAATTATCAACAATTAAAATTTAAATTAATTTGTAAAAATTTTGACCTTATCAATTTTTATAATAATTTTATTATTAAAATTTTGTTAATTTATTAATTATTTGTCATTTTCACAAATTAAAATTAATTAATTCATTTTTATTCAATAATTCATTTTTTATTTAAATATAAATCTTTTTAACAAATTTATTAAATTTTTTATTATAGCATCGATATCTTTACGGACATTTTCTCAAAGCACGTTGTATCCAAATAGCACAACCATTGGAAGGATAGTTTACGACTCCAACCAAGCCAACCGGCTTAACTGCGAAGTAACTGTCTAAAAATAATTATCATTATCTTACTTCACCGTAAAGACAAGAGGATTTTGAACCCAACAAAATTTTGGATTCATACTCTAAATATGAATGATTAAAAAATTGATTTGACGGGTTAAATTATAAAAATGTTGAATTTTTTAATTGGTTCAGTTTTTACTTTTTTAAATTAATTTACTTTGATAGATTTTATGTTAAAAATTGATTAATTTATTAATTAATCAGTCAATTTTTATAAATTAATAAATTTTTATAAACTAAAATAAATCAGTTAATTTTTATTCAACAATTTTTTAATTAATCTTCAAATTATTTTATATGTAAAGATATTTTCTTTTAATTATATTTTAAATTCTTTAATTTTATTTAATTTTTAATTAATTTTATAACGATCTAATACTGGTAAAATCTTTTAAACTTTTATCTTACCGAGTTAACTTTTAATATATTTTTTAAAACATTTTTCAATATTGTCACAGTTGTGCTTCAACAATACTAAACAACTATGTTCTGTCTTTCCACCGGAATGAATAATTTAGGCACCTGGCTTATAGCATTCTAGAACCTTTGCTAATTCTTTGAATAGCTTCGTTTGTATTAACTTTTGGCTGAAGCAAGCATGATGCCATCATGCTATTGGAAATGTGCAATTGTTTTGCCATTCATTTGTTGTAAATATGGTCTTGCAGTAACTCTCTTTTCCTATGGCATTAAATAAACAGATAATTAGAAGAGAGACGTTTAGAAGAAAAAAAACAATAATCGATAATTTTCTTGTTATGTTATTGATAAGACGGAGAAGATGGGAGAAGAAAAGGAAATTTATTATTATATTTTTTAATCAAAATACACCACGTAAATGCTCTTTATAAAGAGCTTTAAGTTAATAACAAAGCAAAAAACTAGGAAATAAAAAAACCACTTAGCAACAAACTAACTGTAGAAATGGACTCCATTATTCCACTACTTACTACTGTCCCTTCCTTTGACTAAACATTTCAAATGTTCAATTTAGCTACCAGTAGAGCCCTCCCATAAATCTAAATCTTCTAAAGTGCGCACTCTAAGTAACCTTTGCAACTTCAAGAAGCTGACTAATCTAAGCTGGCTAATCTGAGGAGCTTCTTAAAAACATCGGCGGCAACTTGATATTCACTCTTGTAGAAAATTATATTAATAACTTCATCTTTTGAGAGATCACGTAAGAAGTGGTATCTTACATCTAAGTGCTTACATCTCCCATGAAAGATAGGATTCTTTGATAGCTTAGTTGTCGAACTGTTGTCACAAAAAATTTGAGTGGGTGCTTGTTGCTTGAACTAAAGCTCTTCTAAAAACTTCCTCAACCAAAAAGCTTGACATGCATAGGATGTTGCTACTACAAATTCAGCTTCAGTGGTTCATAAAGTAACTAGTGGTTGCTTTTTATAACACCACGAAATAACTGCAGATCCCAAAATAAAAGCATTGTTGGAAGTACTTCTTCTGTCATCTACGTCTGCAACATAATCACTATCACAAAATCCAAATAAGTTAGATTTTTCACCCATTTTATAGAAAAGCCCAAAATTAGTAGTTCCTTATAAGTATTAGAGAATCCTTTTTGCAGCCAGAAGATGAATTTCTTTTAGACTTTCCATATACTTACCAATCATACTTACAGCTTGCATTATATCAGGTAGAGTAGCTATCAAGTACATCAAGCTTCGAACAATTTGCTTGTAAAGAGTGCTATCAACTCCTTTCCCTGGAGTATTCTTCACAAGCTTCAATCCCTTTTCAACTGGAGTTGTGACGACATTGCAGTTCATCATACCAAATCTATCCAAAATTTCCTCCAAATGCTTCTTTTGACTGGGAAAAATTCCAGGAGCAAATTCCACAACCTCTACCTCAAGAAAATAATGCCTCATCCCAAGATCCGACATGTCAAACTCACACATTATAGATTGCTTTAAATTTTCAAGCATGGCACAATCATTTCTAGTATAAATCAAATCATTTACATAGAAACATACAATAAACAATTTTCAACCATCTTTATTTTTTGTATTAAGTGTATGCTTCTATGGATATCTGTTAAAGCCCTCCTAAAAAAAACATCTATACGGCTATACCAAGCACTTGTTGGCTTATTTTAGTCCATATAAATCTATTTTTAATTTATAAACTTTGTGCTCACGACCTGATTTCACATAATCAGGAGGTTGATCAATAACTACCTCTTCTTCCAAGTCTTCATGTAAAAGTACTAACTTCACATCTAACTGGAAGATTGGCCATGAATGACAAGTTGCTAACGCAACAAACAATCTAATTGTGTCATGTCTTGCAACTGGGGTAGACACTTCTGTGTAATCGATGCAGAACTCTTGCTTGAACCTTTAGTTACAAGATGTGCTTTGGGTTTGTCAACTTCTCCATTCTTATTCAACTTCATCTTATAGACCCACTTCACACTAATAGTTTTTTGCTCTTTTAGAAGATTAGTCAACTCCCAAGTATTATTTCTTTCAATAGTTGTTATTTCCTCATCCATTGCCTTTTACCACTTCTCTTCTTTCATAGCAGCTTCGAAACTTATTGTATGATCAATGTTTCTTGAAGTTGTTATTGTGTTATGAGGGAGTGAATGTGTTTCATTTAATGGACCTTCAGGAGAAAGTATTGTTGGTTCTTGTTGTTGTTGGAGTTGCTGTGTGTCACCTTCATTTTCTTCTTCATTATTGTCTACTAGAATTTTTTGTTTGACAGCATTATCATCCTCCAAGGAGAAAACTTCTCTTCGTCAAAGACAACATCTTGATTGACAACAATTTTCTTAGTGATAGGAAGCCTTTAACTGATTGATAATACTAAGAAATATATATTTTTCTCCCTTATTGTCTAACTTCCTTCTCCTTTGATATGGAACGTGAGCATATTTGATGCTTCCGAGAATTTTGAAGTGGTCTACTACAGGTCTCCATCCACTCCAAGCTTCTTCAAGGATCTTGTTTTGAACGACAAGAGTGGGACTTCTATTTAAGATATGAATGCTCCAACTGACTGCTTCAGGCCAGAAACTCTTAGGAACTCCACTCATCACCAATTGTACAGTTTTTTCTTTCACAAACACCATTTGTTTAGGTGTATAATCTATGTAACCTATCATTTGATGCCCTGTTTTTCACAAAATTTTACAAATTCATGTGAGACTCATCCTCGATCAGTACGAAGTACTTGTATAAAACTCCCAGTCTCCTTCTCAACAAGCGTTTATAATTTTTTAAGTTTACTAGGGCTTCAAAATTCTCCTGAAAAAATATACCTAAACTTTCTGACTATAGTCATCAATAAAAGTATTAGTATATCATTTAACTCCATTTGATATAGGGTTTTCGACCCACAAATATCTAAATGCACTAATTCTAGTATCTTCTTTACTCTATAGGCTTTACTTTTCAGAAAGGGATCTCGTTGTTATTTGCTAACAATACAATCTTCACACACTTCGAATGGAGCTATAAAGAGAGGGAGACTAATCACCATATTTTTTTGCAGCAAGGTCTTCAATCCACTTAAGCTTAGGTGACCATAGCGCAAATGCCATAGCCATGCCACATCCTTTTATTTTGTCGAGAAGTATGAATGGGTGATATTATGCAGACAAAGCGGGAACATTTTATTTGCTTTTATTTTAACTTTAGCAATCAACCCCAACTTGGTATCTCGAATTCTACATACTCCATTCTTAATACAAAACTCATACCCCTTTTTCTTGCAATTGTCCCAAACTAAGTAAGTTTGTCTTTACATCTGGTACAAACTGAACATTTGAAATAGTGTGGTTTAGGTTTTTTTGAGTTTGGACAGGTACTTTTTCTTTCCCCATTACAATGACTATTGAATAGTCACCGAACTTGACAGTGTCTCTAAAAGTTTCATCCAACTTAAAAAATGCCTTCTTTTGCCCACATATATGGTTGCTGCAACCAGTGTTTAAATACCACATGTTCTTATGAGTTTCTTCCTTCTCATTACACACCATCAAAAGAGACACCTCCTGATACCCTTCTTCTTCTTTCACAAAATTGGATTTTTCTCCTCTTTGTTTATTCAAATTAGCTCGACATTCAAACTTATAATAGCTATATTTATAACATCTATTCTATGAATGATATCCTCCTCAGCCTCTTTTTGTTCCTTGATTGTTTATACTTTCTGTTGCTGGTTATTGTGCCTTTTGCTATTGCTGCCTCCACTTCTCTGATCATCATTGGTGCGTGATGAATAACAGTTGCTACTTGTCGCTTATAAGGCTTGCTCCTCTTCATCATGCTTAATGAGCTTTCGTTCTTGAACTTGCAATGAATTATGAAGTTCATCAATTTTGAGTTCATCAAGATTTTTGGACTCCTTAATTAAACAAACAATAAAATTATATCTTGTTGTCAACAATCGAAGGATTTTTTCAACGGTCATAACATCCTTCTTCTTTTCTCCATGGATCTACATCTTGTTGATGATTGCCATCAGCCTTGAGAAGAAATCATCATTGATTCTCCTGACTTCATACGAAGAGTATCGAACTCGTCACAAAGTGCCTACAACATCACCCGTTTGGGTTTTTCATTTCTTTCATATTTTCTTTCCATGGCAGCCTATATATCCTTGGAGGTATCTTTACAAAGAATGGTCTCCAAGATTGATATGTCAATGGCCTGAAAAAGATAGTTCTTGGCCTTGAGATCCTTTAACTTCAGTGCTTCGAATTCAACTTTTGTCATTATGTCAATTGAACACCAGGGGTAGGTTCTACTACTCCAAAAGGGAAGTTTTTTATCAACATACTCCAGTGATCATAATGACTATAAAAGTGAGGAATCGCAGGTTGCATGAAATTTTTGAACGTCATGAATACTTGTTGGTTGCTGCTGTAATATGGCAAGGTAGACAGTAGGCCACACAAACACTCTCATATTTTTTTATGTATGTTACAAATTCAATAGTCACTCTTCTCACCCACTTACTGGCTCTGATACCATTGCTATGATGTTGATAAAACAAAGAAGACAAAGAAGATGAGAGAAGAAAAGGAAATTTACTGCTATCTTTCTTAATCAAAATACACCATGCAAATGCTCTTTATAAAGAGCTTACAATTAGGAACCAAAGCAAGAGACTAGGAAATAGAAAAATCACTTAGTACCAAACTAACTGCAGAAATGGACTTCACTGCTCCGCTAGTGACTACTCCTAAAGACTTGGTCAAATCAATTAAGACTAACATTCCTAACATTTCTTTGGATTTATATGATAGAAAACATCTTGTACTTCCAATTTGTTGAAAGCATTCTAAAATTCCATTATGTACAAGTAATGGAAAACAACAAGATGAGTTTGAAGAGCATAAATTTGCAAGGCATCTTTAAAAAAAGGAAATTGTTTTTATCGTAGTAAAAGTGAAACAACTTGAAGGTCCGACGATTATTATTGATCAACTATATGCATTATTCATTACATTTATTTTGATAATTATTCAAATATGTGATAATATATATATATATATAATATACTATTTTGCTATATTATTCTTATAAATTACTGTAGTTTAATTAATTTTTGTTGTTGTTTTAGGTAATAATTGAAGATATTATTGTGCGAATCAATTTATCAGCAATTAAAGAATTTTACAAAAAATAATTAAAAAGAAATCTTAATTATAAAAAGGGTAAAAAACATACCATTGTGCTAACTCGTATTCTCATTAGAAATTTAGAGTTAAAAATACTACCAATTATATGGGTAGATTAAAGTCATGTCATATGAATATGAAAAAATAATATAAAACACAGCGATGAATTCATGTGTGCTTATGGCCATGTAATTTTTCAAAATTTTGAGTTAAGAAACAATGTAAAAAATGAATGACAACACAAACATATCAATACTCACTTCTATAAGATACAGTGAGAAACAAAATTGAAGACACAATTGTGTTTTATCTGTATAATTATTTATATAAGAAGTTGTGAGAAACACCACTTACAACATTATCATATTTCATATTATTTTTGTCACTGAAATTAAGTATAAATAGAGCTAGAAAGCCTAATTTAGAAAGAATGAAAAATTAGAAAGAATTTTTTACATTCTTTTGTTTCATGATTAGGGTTGAGCATTGAGAGAAAAAACTATTTTTAAGAGAGAAGAAGCTCAAAATTCATCCTAATTTAAGCATATCGCATTAGTAAATTGAGATAAATTTTGAACTCTTCATTTGTATTTGATTTCCTTGTTTTATCATATTTGTTAAGTTGAAGATGATGATAATTTGCTAATTATTTCATATGTCTAGACAGGAGGGAACCCTCGTTATTGTCTTTGTATGAATTGATTTAATTTTATTTATGAAATGATGTTTTATTAATGAGAAACATATTTTAATGCACTTAATACTTATTTAATTAAAGCTAGTAATTGGATCACTTCATGGTTTACTTGTGGGTGATTTGATATAGACTTACATAAAGCCTTTGGTATTATGGTCAAAACATTTATAAAATTTTATAAATGTTATTACTTATTACACTATTAGGGGTTTTAATATAATAGAAACATTGCTTAATCAACTTAAGAATAGGTGGTTATAACCTAATTGAAAGTGATTCATTACCATAGATAATCTTATCAATCTACATTATAAAACTGCCTTGATAAATTGAATCATGACTACAAATATAATACTAAGAGGACTCTTATTTAGATGCTTACTTAATCTTGCTTTCATCTTTTGTTTAATTGCTCTAATTTTTTTAGATTGTCCCTATTTTATTTTTATTTTTAATATCAAACAATAATAACTCCTTTTAATTAGTTAGTGAGGTAATAGTAAGAATGTTAACTAGAATTTTCGTCTCTTCCTCGTAAGATTAGTACTTTATTTGCGAGTATATTACTAATCAAATGATAGGTTTGTTTAAGGTTGTGAGTAATAATTTTTAATTAAAAATTTTAAGTTTAGAACGTGATTTTGAACTCATCATATGTTTGATATTACACTCAATCAATATTTACTCTTATTATACCTTTTTACCATATAACTAAAGTTAAAGTCAATGTACACAGTATATAAGGCTCTCCGCTTTGTGGGATTTAACAAGGGTCATAATATATGCAGTCTTTCTTTTGTATTTTGATAAAGAGGTTATTTTCGAGACTTGAACCTATTACTTTATGGTCATAAAGGAATAACTTTACAAGTTTCTCTAAGTCTCACCAGTTGTCTATACAAATTTCAAAAATTTTAAGCATATAAAAAAAGAGATTTGTAAGTTTTGATTATTAATAACGGACGATACAAAATCTTTTTCTATAGATACAGAGCATTTTTCTATTGATTATGTATGACGGTGTAAAGACTAGAGTAAGGAGGATGAGATGAGAAACAAAGCATTTTTCTATAGGTATTGGGTTGTCAAGGTTACTCTTTAAGTCCCTTTTGGTTTACAGTTGTAGCATCCCAACCCCGCAGGACCCGAACCCAATATCGTGGGTGATATCCGAGTCCGCGCCACACGAGATTGGTAGACTACGACACTCAATTTCGGTACGACACTCAGTATGCAATTTTTAAAACATTTTAGAACCAATCGCAAGTGCGCAATTCAATAAACATTTGGGTCCACTTTAAACGAATGCATTTCGATCAAACACAATTTCAGTAGTCACATCTCAATTATACATTAATCACTTTGGGGCCCTATACAATAACAGTTCAATTCAGTAAAAGGTTGCGGAAATACGAATTTACACACGACTCATAAAGACACTAATGCAGACGCGAACTGATCCCGACCCTAGTCTCTGACTCCAGTGCAGTAGACATACTCC
>JAOTIZ010000006.1:4419286-4429561 GCA_027123425.1 Erythroxylum panamense | reverse complement strand
CCTTTTACTCAAATTTTCCTAGCAATTTCTTTCTTGAAAGCTTTTGGCTTTATTTTACATTTTTGAACTTAATTCACATCTTCTTCTTTCTCTTCTTGTTTACTTTTAACACAAACAAACAAATTCCCCAATCTTTTCCTATTGTGCATCAGTTCATGCATAACATTCACACATACTTTGCTTGAAAGTAAAAAAAATCTTCCTTGTGTTTTGATCTCTATGGGACGTTACCCTTGCTTTACTATACTATAAATTAACTTAAGTAGGGGATTAAATTTGTAGGCTAACGACAACCTATCAAGTTTTTGGCACCGTTTTCAGGTATCAAAGTGTTGATTTTTATCTTTCTTTTATAGTTTGCGTGTTATTTTCCTTTCTTTTGTGATTTGGTGCATTTAACCTTTTGTTTTGAAGGTTGTATGTCCCAATCATTTGGAGAGCAACTCTCAGATCAAGAACAAGCCGACTTAAATCAATTCTACACAGATTTCTTGATCAACTCCATATGAACACCAGCAATACACCATTGCACAATCCTATCATCCTTGAGCAATGCCATTCATTTAATCCACTCTTCCAACCAAACCTTAAGGAGTTATCTTTTCGCACGTGCAACCCACTAACTCATCACCATCCAATATCTACGTTGATCCTGTTCCTAACATTGCTTAAACTTACCATTACCAAGAAGACATGGCAGTTACACAACAAAGGACTTTGAAGGAGCTAGCTACTCCTGACTTGGAGAACCATTCTCTTTGTATTAATGTTGAGAATGCTAACTTTGAGCTAAAACTTGGTTTTATTCATTTGCTTCCTTGTTTTAACGGTCTTGCAGGTGAAGATCCACATGCTCATCTTAAGAAGTTCTACATGATTTGCAATGGAATGAAGCCAAATGGTGTGGAGGAGGAGCAAGTCAAGCTAAAAGCTTTTCCTTTCTCTTTGAGCGGCTGTTCTCAATCCCATCTGGCTCCATAAAGACATGGAATGACCTTAAGAGAATTCGCCTGCCCTCTAGTGGCACGAAGCTCCTTTATGGACTCCCTCAAGAATTTACGACTACACAGGACCATTAACTGGAATTGTGTAGTTCGTCATGTTTATGGATCTACCCAAACCATTATTATGTGATTATGTGTTATTTGCATTGATAAGTTTGATGAATGCTTGATTTATGTGAGTTGTGAATTGGTTTGATATGTTGAGAAGTTTAGAAATTTATGTTGCATGAATTTCAATGTAAATTTTGCTATGGAAAGGTAAAATTCAAAGGTTTTTGCTTGTTACTCGTTATAAAACTATTACCCACGAGCGTAAGCTCACCCCCCAATTCCTCCCCATCTGCAGGCGAGGAGCAACGTTCCGAGTGATCGAGTCAATCGTAAAGGCATCACTCCATTTGGGCATATTTTGTTCTTTTGAAGTTAGATTTTGTAACAACAATGCTTTAGTTGCATTTTGAGAAATCATTATTTTTGGCAAAGTTTGTATTTTGGATTATGTTGTAAAGTGGCTCGAAATGCCCACTAAAGCGTTGTAAAACTCTTCATTTGATATGAATGAAATATTTACTCATTATGGTGGTTTATGGCATTTCATGTTGTTGCATTGCAAATTCTAAGTTTTCATTGGGGTAGGATTTTGTGTTCTGCTTTGAGGGAAATTATGCATTGATTTAGGGTGAATTTGGCCAAGTTGTCTTCATAGAAGTTGTAGCTTGTCCTTTTAGCTTTCCAACGATACCAAGTTTGGGATTTTTCGATATCGTAGTTGAGAGTTATGCTCATTCCAAGTTAGGATGTTGTAGTGGACGAAATTTCCGAACCATTAGCGTATATGAAGTGAATCTCGGACTCAAAAGAGTGGATTTTGGCAAGATTATAGGTATAGGAGAAGTTAGGATGGATTTATGACCCTTTGGAGGGGTCTTGGAGGGTGAAAATTTGTTACACCCGAAGGTTACACGGCCTGCCCATGTGAATTTACACGGGCCGTGTTTTTCTGGGCGCATGGACACTATTTCACCCGAAGGTTACACGGTCTGACAATGTGATTTTACACGGTTCGTGTATTTTAACCCTCATAATGATCGAATTTCAAATTGTGACCTTCATGAAAGTTGTATCCCTAGATGTCTACTTTCTAACCGTCAAAAAACGAAGTCAATCAGACATCTATAATGAGTGTTATAGCATTGGCGCCAAGGTATGTTCAGTAGGAACCAGGTTCGTTTGGCCATAACTCCTTCGCCCGACTTCCGAATGAGGTGATTCTTGAGGTGTTAGAATCCTGACATGTTTTTCTACCTCTCTATGAAATTTGATAGCATTTAGAGTTAGAATCAAAAAGTTTAGGGTAAGAGAAATAAAGGGGTCGGTTTGGAGAGCTTGATCGAACTATGAACAATCATTGGATTTTTAAGTATATCTTGAGCTGTAGAGCTCCGATTCAGGTAGTTCTTGCTCCAAAATAAACTAGAGACTAAGAGCTATAAGTTTGAAGAGTTAATTGTGAATTTTGAGATTTCAATGTGTGAACCCACCCTTTGTAGCCTGAGATGTAATAAGACTGATAAGGACCCGTTGAGGACTAGCTAGGGTATTTTGGTTTGACCCTTCAAGGAAGACCACTCACGCTATACGCTTTCGGATAATTGGGCTTCGAAATCGGGGCCCAACATTTTGTCGCTCCAGGTATGGAAAATCATGTTTGTTTGTTTCAGAAATCCTTGTATGGTCTGAAACAGTCCCTTAGGAAGTGGTATAAGAAGTTTGATATTTTTATGATTCATAATGGCTTTACACGAAGTGCATATGATAGTTGTGTATGTCATAAGAAGCTTGCAAATGATTCTTTTGTGTATTTGTTGTTGTATGTGGATGAGATGCTTATTGTTGCTAAAAGCATTTCACATATTGTTTTGTTGAAGAAGCAGTTAGGTGAAGAGTTTGAGATGAAGGATTTGGGTGAAACAAAGAAGATTTTAGGGATGGAAATAACATAGGATAGAAGTGTTGGGAAACTTATGTTATCTCAACAGTCATATGTTAAGAAAGTCCTTCAGAGATTTCATATGACAGGTACCAAGCCTGTATCTGTCACACTTGCTTATCATTTCATATTGTCTGTAGACTTCTCGCCGAAAACAAATAAGGAGATGGAACAGATGTCGAGTGTTGTGGGTAGTATTATGTATATTATTGTTTGCATTTGTCCTGATATTTCACATGCGGTTAGTGTTGTGAGTAGATACATGGCATCTCCTGGAAAGGAATATTGGCAGACTATGAAATGGATTTTGAGATATCTAAAGGGTACTACAGATATTGGTTTGACTTTTGAAAAGGCCAACTTGTGCGGTTCAGTTGTTGGTTATGTTGATTCATACTATGCAGGGGACTTAGATAAGAGGAGATCACTGACAAGTTATGTTTTTACTCTTTCTAGAAGTGTCATTAACTGGAAGGTGACTTTGTAAGCTGTTGTTGCATTGTCTACCACAGAGGCTGAATATATGGCTGTTACAGAAGCAGTGAAGGAAGCTATTTGGTTACAGGGTTTGGTAAGTGATCTTGGTTTGGTTTAGGATAATACTTTAGTATTTTGTGATAGCCAGAGTGCTATACATCTTACCAAAAACCAGATATACCATGAGCGTACAAAGCATATTGATGTCAAGCATCATTTTATTCGGGATATTGTATCATAAGGTGTGGTTGATGTGAAGAAAGTGTCTACACATGATAATCCATTTGATATAATGACCAAGATAGTCCCAGTTAACAAGTTTAGGCATTGCCTATACTTGATTTGTGTGTGCAGTACTGAGTAGTGCCCTTGTGAGGGTTGTGTACAAGACAAAGTGATGATTTTCTTGTTGAAGAAGAGAATTCAAGCAAATGAGAAGATTTGTTATTATTTATCTTGAAATTGTGGTAGATCCGAATGGCGACTTGACTCGATAAGCTCGCAGTACGACCCAAATTGGATAAAAACGAAAATCTGTATTGGAAGCGAAGGGCTTGGGCTGTGCAGGGGGCGAAGCCCCCACGGTATGTATATGTTTTTTGTAAGGAAAATAAAGACCTGGTTGTAAAAGGGATCAACTTGTATCGTTTTTTTTCATAGTGAAAATACTTTCTTTGCTCTTGTCCGAGGACGTAGGCTTCATTGGCCAAATTTTGTTAAACCTTTGTGTCGTTCTTTCTTTACTTTTACTGCTTTGATTAAGGGATTGTGCCCGAGCAATTTAACAACCTTAAATAAATAAGACTATTCAAATGAAGATAACTTATTTAGAGCGAAATGAGGTTAATATTAAGTAAAAGGCAACACAATTCCTTTTACTTGTCAACTAAGGAAAACAAAGGCTACAAAACCCCCGGCGAGAAGGCAACTTGTAAAATCCCGTAAGCACGTGACTTTCCTCACATTAGCGTTCAAACAGACAGCACGAGAAACAAAAGCTATCAACGAGAAGGCAACAACTTGTAAAATCCCGAAAGCACGTGACTTTCCTCACACTAGCATCGTAACCGCTTTAATCATAGACGTCAAACCAAAACCGCTGCGAGTGGGACATCATCAGATCGAACGGTCCACGAGTAAGCGTTCTCAAAGAGAAGTCTTAGGGTTTCGTGTTCCCAATAACTCCCACTATATAACCCCCACAGTTACTGCTCTTCCGGTGCGGTGCAGTTTTGTTCTGCCGTCCCAAATTTTATTACCTATCCCAAAAAACCCAAAAAAATTTCTCTCCGACTTTGTCATTTGTCGTCGTCGTCGTCGTCGTCGTCGTCCGACGATCCTATTACCGTCTACGCCTCTCTCTGCTCTTACTCCCAAAAAATCAACCAATTTACGGTTTTAGACGTCTAGTCCTAGGGCTGAGGTTATCTGTTCGAGTTTAGTCTGTGATTACTTTATCCCTCGAGGTTGATTTGCAGAACAACACAGGACAGGAAAGCACGTCAAAATAAAAAACAAAAAAACAGAGTAGCGATAAGAAGGGAAAAGAAGGATCTATAAGGTTTTTCCTTTTTTGGTGGCTGTTAAAGATGGCGCATATTCAAGTTCAGCATCAGGCGGCGGTTCCGGTGTCTGGTGCAAACGGAGTGGCGGCACCGACGGCCGGTGGTGGTGGTGCTGGAGCCCCGCTAGCGACGACATCATTGTATATTGGAGATCTGGACTGGAACGTCAACGACTCGCAGCTCTACGATCTGTTTAATCAGATCGGTCAGGTCGTTTCGGTTCGTGTCTGCAGGGACTTGACGAGTGGGCGATCTCTCGGCTATGGTTATGTTAACTATAGCGACCCTCAGGACGGTTAGTCTCGTGTCTTCGCTTAGTTAATTGAATGTATTTTAAAAATACATAGTTCTCATCATATCACTTTTCAATTAGTGGCATCATAAGGAATTTCGATGGTGATGTGTGGTTAATTGTTAATAGTTGAATACTACAACTCTGAATGTGTTATATTCGGGGGAGATGAGGTTTGTTAGGGTCAAGAAAGTTTTTGAAGTGGTTCATTGAAAATCTTTTGTGGGGATACCAAAGAAGGATGGGGGACTGAATTATACCCTTTTGACAGAGTTGGAACAATTATCACCGCCCTTTATTGTGTTCAATGTATTTGTACTTGGAATAGGCTTGGTACGAAGGCCATGTAAAGTTCGAGATGTCAAGTAGCAAAAACTAAATTTGAATACGCTGGTTGTAAATTTGGTGATATGATGGAAAGGATTAATATGAGTCGAATGGTTAAAAGGAGTTATACTGAGTTGATTCTCACATGTTTTTATGGCTGTACCAATGGACTCAGATTGAGATTCTGGGAGGGGCTCGACTATTTTTGGTTTGCGAATATTAGCAGTATTTGGATATGCTTATATATGGATGATTGTTAGTCTTAGGGATTCATACATGATACATAATGAATCATGTCTTAGATAACTTTTTTCTGAAGGGGGAGAAAAAGTAATGCGAAAGAGGCAGTTGGGGCTTTAGTCTTTGTTGCAGCCTGTATGGTTGCTTCCTATATCTTGAAATTATATCAGATTTCATGTCACTCTGTCTTTCCATACAAAATGTGCTTACACTTCTTCTGTTCAGCCGCACGGGCATTGGATGTACTTAATTATACTCCACTCAACAACAAGCCCATCAGGATCATGTACTCCCATAGGGACCCCAGTATTCGTAAAAGTGGAATGGCGAATATATTTATCAAGGTACTAGCAGTGATTTATCTGCTTTCTTTCCCTATTGTTGAGCTGCCGTTTTCATCCCTCTTCCTCTCTCTCCAGCCCACTTCTTGTGCAGGGAAGTGGGTTGTTCTTATCTCTCTTTTAAGTTATATCCTTGACTTGGTGTTGATATTTACTTGGCATTGTGTTACGGTGACTGCAGAACCTGGACAAGGCTATTGACCACAAAGCTCTCTCTGATACCTTTTCTTCATTTGGCAACATCCTTTCGTGCAAAGTGGCTACTGATTCTTCTGGACAGTCAAAAGGATATGGTTTTGTACAATTTGACCGTGAGGATTCTGCGCAAAATGCTATAGATAAACTCAATGGCATGCTGATAAATGATAAACAAGTGTATGTTGGGCACTTTCTTCGTAGGCAAGAAAGAGAAAGTTCTATGAATAATTCAAAATTTAATAATATCTATGTTAAAAATCTCTCTGAATCGTCAACGGATGATGATTTAAAGAATGTTTTTGGTAAATATGGTTCAATCACCAGTGCTGTTGTGATGAGAGATGGAAATGGAAAGTCGAAGTGTTTTGGATTTGTCAACTTTGAAAATGCTGATGATGCTGCTAAAGCTGTTGAAGCTCTCAATGGGCAGAAATTTGATGACAAGGACTGGTATGTGGGGAAAGCCCAAAAGAAGTCTGAAAGGGAGCTTGAATTGAAGACACGATTTGAGCAAAGTTTGAAAGAAGTTGTGGATAAGTACCAAGGGGTGAATCTTTATGTCAAGAATTTGGATGATAGCATCAATGATGAAAAGCTGAAAGAATTATTTTCTGGGTTTGGCACAATTACGTCATGCAAGGTATGTTGTCGTTGGCATGTTGTTATAGGAGACTTGTTAACCTGGCTTGTGGCCTAGCCAAACATTTTTCTACTTTTTGGACTTCCAGGTCATGCGCGATCCTAGTGGAATCAGCAAAGGTTCTGGATTTGTTGCATTCTCTACTCCTGAAGAAGCAACATGGGCTGTAAGTCTGAACTTTTGTGATTGTTTTTCCTTTTATCATTATCATTCATTGTAGTTATTTTTATTGTTATGGTTAATCAGCAAGCTGAGATGAATGGGAAAATGATTTTTAGCAAACCACTGTATGTGGCACCTGCACAACGAAAAGAAGAAAGAAGAGCGAGGCTTCAGGTATTGTCTTTGGTGGTTAAACATGATATTGTCATAGAATGTTCTTTTATTAGTTTAATTTCATCAAGGGTGTTGTCTTTGACTTTTGGTTTGTTATTTTATTTCTTTGGTGTATGTTGTTCCCAACTCTCTATATGCTCATATATTATGGTTTTACTTCTATCATTTTGAGTTGAATTGATTCATATTTCTTTCACCTTTGGGGAAATATAGTATTTCCTTTACCTAACAAGTTACATCTGAAAGGTTATAGAGATGCATCATTTCTTGCAGTTGTGTTTTGACAGCAGACAAATTGTTGAGGAGGACTATGTTGTCATTAATTTAGGATCTTGGCACCCTGCTAAGTCCTTGGCACATGATCTTGTGCGGTAGAATGATGTTTGTTTGATCCTAGATACCTAAGTGTACTAATGACTGTAAGGCTATGGCTTCTACTATAGAAGATGGAGTGCTATAGCATCATGAACACAGGATGGGTATCGTTCATTATGACAGAATTTCTTATATTTGCTAAATATGATCGACCAGTGCCACAAATTGTTGTTGTGTCATTACTTTTGATAGCTACAAATATGCAGACAATTACAGATATGACTTCTTGTGATTTCTGTTCTTGATTTTTTTGTGTGTGCAGGCTCAGTTTTCGCAAATGAGGCCTATTGCCATGGCACCTTCTGTGGCGCCACGAATGCCAATATACCCTCCTGGTGCACCAGGTATGGGGCAGCAATTTTTATATGGTCAAGCCCCACCAACTATCATTCCTCCGCAGGTGACTTAACCATCCTGCCTTCTTATTGTGTATATATATATATACTGTTTTGTTTCATGCACATTTAGAGTATTAAGCCAAGTGATAGTAGGAGAAATGTTCTTTATGTCAATCTGTCACAGGCTGGATTTGGCTACCAGCAGCAACTTGTTCCTGGTATGAGACCTGGTGCACCTATGCCAAATTTCTTTGTACCTTTGGCTCAGCAGGGGCAACGTGCTGGAGGACGACATGGTTCAGGTCTTGTTCAGCCGGTTCAGCACCCTGTTCCTCTGATGCAGCAGCAGGTCACTAGAAATTGATATTCCTATTTCATTGCATCTTTTATTGTTTTTATTTTCTTACAAATTATTCAAAAAAGTAGAATGCTTGTCTCAGATGCTACCTAGGGGGCGTGTTTATCGTTACCCTCCTGGTCGCAATGTGCCAGATGGTCCAATGCTAGGCATGCGATCTGTTCCCCAGGATATTGGTGGCATTTCTGTGCGAGATACCCCTGTGGGGCAGCCTTTACCTGTTACTGCTTTGGCTACAGCTCTTGCAAATGCAACTCTAGAGCAGCAAAGGACGGTATGCCACCATGATTATCTTTGATTCTACGTTCCTTGTTATGCTTTGTTGAGCCTGGAGTTTGTATTGGTGTTGAAATCTGGCTTTTGGGTTGTGGTTGACAGTTGCTGGGTGAAAGTCTGTACCCTCTAGTAGAACAGCTGGAACGTGATTCAGCAGCGAAGGTCACTGGGATGCTTCTGGAGATGGATCAGACTGAAGTCTTACATCTGCTCGAGTCACCTGAGGCTTTGAAGGCAAAAGTTTCCGAGGCCATGGAGGTTCTTAGGAGTGTTGCTGCCCAGCAGCAGGCCAACAATCCAGCTGATCAGCTTGCCTCGTTGTCCCTCAGCGACAACCTGGTCCCCTAACTTATTTCGACCTTGGTTGAAAAGAGTTTGTTAATAGTTTTATGATAAAACCTAAAATTAAGTTTCGTCGGTAGAGCAGGACTCGTCTACTTTCTTTAGTTTGGTTTGGTTTGAAGTTTGAACCTTTCTTACAGCTCTTGATAAGAGTTGATTGACAGTTTCAATTATGGATGTTTTTGAGTCTTTAACTGATTTCCAGTTTTAAAATGGGTTTTGGCAATTTGTTTGATCAGATTATTAGTGTTATGGCAAGTGATGTTTGGCTTATTGTTTGTAAGCACCCCCTTACCAGTTGCATAGCCTGAGAGGATTATGTAATGTCTCATCCTTGAAAGGTTAGTTTAAATTATGATAGGTGCAATAACTTTGTGGTGCGGAAGAAAGCAGGTTTTGCAGGAGAGGGATCTTTGTATTATGATGACTACAAGGAAAATATGTTCAAGGATGCGGGAGGGTAGCAGCATCCAATGAACGACTTGTTTTACCTTGGTTGATGCTGTCGCTACGGAGGTGTGGGTGTTTCTGGGACAAGAAATATTCTTGTTTCTGTTCGTAATTCTAATTCACATATTCATGTGGGGGACTTATATAAACGTGTGGTTAAAATTAAAAAAAGGATGGGACATCTTTTTTTTAATAAATAACTCAGGGTTCGGGCTTGGCCCGACTATCTGGGACTTATGAATCACCTATTCAGACTCATAGATAAGTAAATTTGGGTTTGATCTTAGATAGTATCAGAGGTACCTGGTCTGACGGATGTGCCTTCATCATCAGAGAGATTACATCACCTTAATAAAGGCTGCTTTTTCCACGGCTCGAATTTATGGCCGCTCACAATCCTTTCCCCCTTTCTACTACTAGGCTACCCTTTTTGCTCACGATCCTTTCCCCCTTTCTACCACTAGGCTACCCTTTTTGGCAAAGGATCTGGTGAAGGCGGGACAAGCCATTTTTTGCTTCTTAGAGTTGGACCAAATCTCAAAATTAATATTTCCACCAAGCCCAATGTTACGAATATGATTTAATATTGAATAAAATTTTAATACAATATTGTATCGATATCGGATATCATTTTAGGTAAAATTTTAAATTTATAAAATAATCATTAAATTTTTTTAAGATTTCAAAATAGGTTATTTTCGTATACAGTTGTATATTTTTATTTGT
>JAOTIZ010000006.1:4407805-4419085 GCA_027123425.1 Erythroxylum panamense | reverse complement strand
AATAAATATTATATAAAATATTAAAATAAATTTAAATAAAAATAATTTATTGTTAAGTTTTATTTAATTTATAATGATTATTAGTAATAAAAATATTTATTATTATTTTAAAAAAAAACAAAAAATTTACAATAATTATAAAAGTTGAAGTAAATAAAATAACTAATTAAAAAACTTTGAAAAAAAGAAGGAAGGGAGATTTTAAAATTTTTAAAAAATTTTACAAAAAATTCCCTTATTTTTTAAATTTTCGATATCGGTTGATATTTAATTGATATCTATCAGTATTATTCAAAACGGGCTGATACTAACTAATATTTAAATTTGTTACGATGACCCTTTGTTTATTACTAGTTTTGGTCCGGTACAATATGTACCGGCAGAGATAGATCCAGATTTTTTTTTAAAATAAGAGCAAAATAATAATAAAATTGTTTTATAAGATTAAAAATTAAAATAATAATAATTTTATATGCAAATTTTAGAAGCAGTGGCAGCAAGTGCCCCACTTGTCTCTAACATGCATCTGTCCTTGCGTACTGGCTGGCAGGACACGGCATTAGTATCTTTGACCAAGCTTGTCGATTGTTTAAAAGTAAACTTGGAGTGCAGGAAATAAATTAAAAGAAGTATGTAGTGTAGTTGGTAGGGGAATAGTGGATTACGTTTAGTTTCCTTTTGGTCTGATGGATGAGATGACGTATTAAGAGTTAAAAACAATATTTATTAAACCAAACATGTTGATGTGAGTAGTTCTGTACTCTCATCCCTTAATCAGAGATCTCGAATTCGAGTCCTGAGAATAGAGAGATTTATTTGGCTAACATTTTACTCCTTACGGGCTGACCCGATACAAGCAGGGATTAGTCTAAAAGTGGATGACTTAAAGGTGTCTTCTCACAATTAAGACCCTCTTAAGATAAAAAAGTATTAAAATAATAAAAAATAATTTCAAATTAAAATGATCCGGAAAAGTTTCATCCCGGACGCCAATAGACAACGACTACTTCCCTTGAAGTCGCCAAAAACTTGGTGGACAAGTAATGCCGCGTATTTGGTGGCCGGCGGAGCACTACCAAGCGCCAACTTCCATTCACTCGAAATTAAGTCAAATAGGCCAGAGAAAGATCATTTTGGATACTGAAAGTCATCAAACTATTTCCAGGCAGAGGCAATGAGTGCTGCAACTGTTCGACACGTCTCAGAATGCTTCGTGAAAGCTGCACACATCACCGAAGAAGCAAAGAAGCCTTGGCATTTGACACCATGGGATGTTGCTATGCTCTCTGTGCAATACATCCAAAAGGGTCTTCTTTTTGCCAAGCCATCAGAAAGCTTCAACCTCCTGACTCTCTTGGAAAAGCTGAAGCATTCACTGTCTCTGACCCTCGTCCATTTTTATCCACTCTCTGGCCGTCTTGTAACTTCCAAAAGTGAAGACCCACCAACATATGTAGTATTTGTGGATTGTATGAACAGTCCTGGAGCCGGGTTTATTCACGCATCAGTAAATTTGACAATCTCTGATGTCCTATCTCCAACCTATGTACCATTGGTTGTTCAATCGTTTTTCGATCACGACAGAGCAATCAACCACGATGGTCATACTAGGCCGCTGCTATCGATTCAAGTCACAGAATTAATCGATGGAATCTTCATAGGGTGCTCTATAAACCACTGCATCGCTGATGGTACCTCTTTTTGGCATTTCTTTAACGCATGGTCTGAGATCTTCCAAGCAGGAGATAACATCCCAATATCACGCCCACCTATGACGAAGCGTTGGTTTCCAGATGGCCATGGTCCATTTATTAACCTTCCGTTTACCCATCACGACCAGTTCATTTGCCGTTTTGAAGCTCCGTTGCTTAAAGAAAGGTTCTTTCATTTCTCTACGGAATCTATTTCAAGACTCAAAGCAAGAGCCAATGCAGAGTATAACACCAACAAAATTTCCTCCTTCCAGTCTTTGTCGGCACTTGTCTGGAGGTGCATAACGCGAGCACGTTGTTTACCACATGATCAAATTACCAGTTGCAGGTTAGCGGCAAATAACAGGTCAAGATTGAACCCACCTTTATCTCCAGACTACTATGGGAATTCAATTCTGCCTCTCAGAGGGTTCACGACAGCTGGTAATTTGTTAGAACACGATCTTGGTTGGGCTGCTTGGCTACTACACGAAGTCGTGGTTAATAACAGTGATGCAAAGATACGGGATTTGCTTGACTCGTGGCTCAGATCTCCTGTTATATACCATATAGCTCAGGTGTTTGATCCATATAGCGTGATGATGGGGAGTTCACCAAGATTCAATAAATATGGCAATGAATTTGGAATGGGTAAAGCTTTGGCGCTTCGCAGTGGCTACTCACACAAGTTCAGTGGTAAGGTGTCGGCATACCCTGGTCGGGAAGGTGGAGGAAGCATAGATCTGGAGGTGTGCTTGCCTCCAGATACAATGACTGCTCTTGAAGCTGACGAGGAGTTCATGAGTGCTGTTTCTCCATTCCAACACTAATACTATGCTTCTTTATTGCTTTCCGGCCACCGTGTTGCACTTTCATTTTCAGTATTCATGAGTGCTGTTTCTCCATTCCAACAATAATACAATGCTTCATTGTTGCTTTCCGGCCACCTTGTTGCACTTTCATTTGTCAGTATCATATGTTAAAGTTCTAATCTTGCAAATAACCTTCAGTAATTGTCTCTCTGTTACCCGAAAGAACATGTACGTGTGTGCAGATTGTGACTTGAGCACGGCTAGATTCGTTTGGAAGGGTATGAATCCTAAGACTTTTTGGATCGGTAGAAGAATAGTACAACTCAACATTACTATGTTTAGTATGGTCAAACAATCTCCTGCAAAAAAAGAAATTCAATTTTAGCTACTAGCTAGATTGAACGGTGAATTACTACATTTTTTTATTTTTTATAATTATTTATATTGATTGTTACTTATTTATGTATTTTCTTTAAAAAGGTACAACCGATCACATGATCTTTTCCACTGAGAAGCAAACACCTCTCAATTAAGAACTACTTTCTTCTAACACGACAAAACATTGCAACAGACTGCTTGCTGGCCCATTGGAAAACTACTTTGTCTAAACAAATTTTGGTTTGGTATGACCAAAAGAACAGTATGTTATGATAAAAGAGAATCTATAGACCTAATTGATTTAGTCCATAAACGTCACTTTCTGCAGATGTTGCCTTCCCATAAACCTACTAACATTTCCAGTAGAAGAGTTTGCATGATGTGGGATGTTAGAAAGGAGTTAAATGTACTAAACTCCTTATAAAAACTATTATGCATCCCCTTTTGATAAATATTCCTAACAGAAAGTAGGAAACACTGCCATATTAATCCAATTAACACATGTGACAGGTTACAACTGTAACAATTACACATGAAAAAGACAATATTGTTAAATAAATGAGAAATAAAATCTTACCAATGCCATTCCATAATTTAAATAATGTCCAAATACTTCTTCAATATGAAAAATGGTCATGCTCCCGGTTCTTTTGTTATTAGGTTAAAATTGCATTTTGAACCTTAACGTTTATAATAAAATATAGAACAGAACTAAACATTTCGAAGCATTCAAATTGAATCGTAATATTTTCAAAACATTCAAAACAGTCCCTAAGTGGATGAAAAATTTAACGGAATTAACTCCTCTTAGTTAAACGTCATATCAATGTTAACATGATATTATTTTTTATTTTTAAATAAAAAATAAGCCTCACTATTATATGCCAAGTAAGACTAACTGTCTAAAATATATGAATATGAGTCTCATTTACACGTGACAAGTGGGACCCACGGTATGAGTATAAACCTTGACCTTGCTGCCATGTGACTATGAGATTCACTTTTTGGTTAATTTAAAAAATTAATTATATTGTTGAGACCTACTTTCTATTTAAAAATATAAAAATAATGTCATAGACATAATGTTTAACTATCAGAGAGTTAATTTCATCAAATTTTCTGTCTATTTAAGATTTTTCTAAACGTTTTGAAAACATTAAGGTTCAATTTGAACGTTTCAAAATGATAAGATTCAAATTATATTTTGTTATAAACTTTGAGATTCAAAATGCACTTTTAGCCTTTGTTAATGAATGCTTCGTGCTTGTGTTACAGTAGTTAAACACACAAGTTGTCATCTATTACAAAATTTCAATATAATTAGGAGTTTCTCAAGATATTTGATAATTTTTTAGATAAAGGTACAAATATGTTATATATTTGTCTTTTTTATTAAAATTTTGTTACTTATTTTAAAATATTAAACTAATATTGAATTATAATATATTTAACCTCATAAATATGTCCTTAATTACATCAGAAAGGAAGTAAACTATATTCTAGTTGTTTTCACTCTGTTGTTGATTGATAAAACCTGTATTGTTTGAATCAAGTTTTTCCAACAAATCCACATCTTAAGGTTATACATAATGAAAGTACAGTAGTATGGACTAACCAATTCAACTCAAATGTAATTATAGTCTTCTAAAATGAGATCTTTAATGGAGTTTGTCTTTGATCGATACGACATTGGCTTGTATAATGTGATGCATTAATTTAAAGGTAAAATAAACTTGTGATTATTTTCAAATGTAATAATTATATTTAATATTATAATAATTAATAATTAAGTATTTATTTTAAAAATAATTAATTTTAAAAATTCCTTTTTATTGGTATCAGAGTCATGAGTGTTATTGATCGTGACTACATTATTTTTAATAAGAGTGAGTAGGGAGGTATTATAAGATATGAATCAATTACTGAGCGAACTTGTTCATCTATCTTCTACCTTATCTATAGCTAATCTTCCTTCTAGTGTGAAGCGTACTTTATCTAATCGTATACAACACCTTATAGAAATAACCCATCTTCCTGAAGAAAATTGTATTTTTAATACTTCTTTACCTTTGCTTAGTCTTTACAGTATATATTCTCATGATCATTATTAGACAAAGAGTATCCGTACTATCCTCTCTATATACCGCCCTAAAATAAAAGAAATCATCCAGAGTTCTTGTTTAAAACAGTGTGGTTTGCAAGCAACCTCAACAGAATAGTACCTGAAGCTCGAGATCCCTAAGGATCCCACTTTGTCTGAACGACTTTAAGTTAAGATCCAGATTACTAGAGCAGAGCAAAATCATACAACCATTATGGCCACTCTTCACTACCAGATTATCTATCGTTTGCAGAATCATGATATAGATCTAAACTTCCTAAGCTCCACTTTTGATGCATTATACATGGTAGCTGACATAGCTCATGATCAAACAACTATCATCCATATCCCGAAAAAGTTATCGCCAACGGAGCTTGAAAAGTTGATGCCTACAAAATAGACCACTAATTACCAAAAAGTGTTCCATACCCCTCACAGACATTCTTTTCACACCACTACTACATTTATTTTGAAGACCTTACGAGATGGAACTGTGAAATCCATGTACATAGGCCCAATGAAGATCAATCTGGACCTCTCATATATTAGGCCCTGTTTTGATGATTCAACTAATGCTCTCTCACGGAAAAGGCAAAGATGGACCTCCGATCCATTATTTTGAACTTGATGGATAACCTGTTTATGTTAGTCATCATCGTTGACATTTTGTCTAGGATATAGATCCCTCTATGTGCGAGCCTGACTGTAAAGTATGTTTGAACCCTGAGTCAAACAGTGACAATGATGATAAGCTGTATAATCGACAACGAAGGAAAAAGAAGAACAAGAAAAATGAGATCTTTACTTATCAACCTACCAGACAAGATCACTATCACCATGACAATCGTGATGATTCTAAACTTGGATTGAGATTCCAAGCCCATGACTAGGGAGTATTCGTGAAATGCTCAAAGCTGATGACAAGGAACCTTTTTCATATCCAGAGTCAATCCCTAAACATCCTCAGCTAGTTATTCCTTATATTCCAGTTGTTCCTACGTAGTAATGATCAACAAAGATTTATCTCTAACCCTTATATTTATGCCTCTATCATGATTTCTGATGGAACTATGCTTGCCAATCCTGTTGATGAAACTCTCAACTGGCAAACTAATAATGCTTTAGCTCGGAACAAAATCCTTCAACAGATTGATTCCAAACTTGATGGTATGACTCACCAAACATAGGCTGCACATCAACGAGTTAATATAGTCTCTTTAGAGATCCAAAAATTGTACAAATCTTACAAAAGGTCAAATGGCCCAACTTGACGCAACTCTTCAACACTATGTTGATACATAATATTTTGGCTCTGATTTTACCACAAAGGAGCAAGAACTCAAAAAGGTGAAAGAGATCCTTCAACGAATGGAAGCTGATATGCAGAAAGAATAGTCCAAAAATGTTTATGGAGTTCTTGCTCAAATCGAGCAAATCAAAGAAAGAGATCCTTTGATCAGGCAGCATATCCATCTTACCACCGCTAAGCCCAAATCGAGCAAATCAAAGCCTAAACCTGAAAAGCCTCCTGATCCATCTCCCTCATATACTAAACCTGCTGATCCTTACACTAAACTAGCTGATCTGTGGAATAAACCCTTACAGATCCACACTCCACCTTCTTCTCCACTAAAACCATAACCTTCCCAATCTACCGGGAAAGATAAAGCTTTTTGGACAGAGTTTGTAGCAACTCTTGCACTAGCGTCTGTTCCTACCATCTCTGACGATAAATGCCTATATGAGCATTTTAATTTAGTAGCTCTTGCACCAGCAATTATTCCTGAGATACCTGTTGAAGAATGCCCCTCTGAGCATTCTAACGTCTCTGAATAATCATCCGTAGTAGCTGAACTATCTGAAGTGTCTAAACCATCTTAAGATGAATTTGCACAATTTGCTAATTTGACAGATCTAGCTCAAGTCATGACGACCATGCCTCAACCTATAGAAGTTGAGCATGAAATTAGCGAAATTGAGTCTAAAGGAACTGAACCCTTTAGACCTACACCACCACCAACTCCAGCTCCACCATCCAAACCTACTTTAGGTCCTTGGTTCACATTTAATGATCTTCCATCAAGAAAATGGAGAGAGAGCATATCCATGAATCCAGTGCTTGGATTGATATGCAAATGACTTGACTAAATCATCCTTTACGGGATATTTTGTTTGAGTTTACTTCTCGTTTTATTGATACATTACGAGAATGGTGACAAAGTCTTGATAAATATCGAAGACTTAAGTTCTTAAAAGTTACATCTATTGGATTACTTCTTGGAGTAATTCATAAAGAGTTCATTGGTGACTTTCAGCTTATCGACAATGATTCCTCTGATATATCCATTTTGAAGATAATATCTCCAGCTCTGAAGATGATGTGCTTTACATGTTACAACAACAACAACCATATCTCAAACTTGTCCCTATCTACAAATCCAAATACTGTTCCAAGATAAGTATGATCGGCCTATTAAAGCTATTGGGTGCATGGATACTGGATCTAGCATAACCATTATGAAGCCTAACATTTTACCTCTTGAAGCATGGAGTTCCTATGATGAATATTTCACTACTACTGACAGTAATACCTTTAAGACCGGGCTTATTACAAAAAGGAAAATAAGGATTCATTTCTTCCCTTACTGTGTGGCATGGACAAAGGTTCTTGGAAGTAATCTACCTGAACCTGATATTCTACCTGAACCTGATATTCTTATTGGAATGGATGTCTATTGTCAGGAATCTCCATTATAGATTCTAACCCTAGGAATCAGATGTCATACCAACTTCAGTTGTTATACTAACATCAGTAATGTATTTAAACTTACTCAAGTACCACCATCGTATGAAGACTTGAGAGTCCCTGAGAAACCAAATTTTGGACTACTGTCCTGAGTCCCATGCACAATTCTCTTACTCAAATCCTCTATAGAATAATGATGATTTCTTTATTCATCTTCCTTTTAAGAAGAGAGAAGATATCAATCCTACCAAGGTTACTCATCTGAGAATGAACCCTAATGATATAATATTGGCACAAGAAGAGTGTGCTATCCTTCTTCAGTAAGGACTCATTGAGCCCACTAAATCAGATTGGGCTTATTAGGCTTTTATGTCAAAAAAGGTCTAAACAGAAAAGAGGGAAAAAGAGGTTAGTCATTGACTATAAACCTTTAAATTCTTTCCTATAGGATAATAAATTCCCAGTTCTAAAGATTAGTACGCAGACATTATTTCTGAAGGAAGCTACCATCTTCTCTAAGTTTGATCTTAAAGTAGGATTTTGGCAACTTGAAATTGAATCTCAAGGCAGTTACAAACTAGCCTTTTGTATTCCGAATACCCAATACCAATGAATTGTTATACTGTTTGGACTTAAGGTTGCCCTTTCATTATTTCAAAGGGTTGTGATGAAGATATTTGAGCTCATTCTCCACAACGCATTGATCTATATAAATGACATCTTACTTTACTCAAAAACCCATGAAGAGCATTAGACTTTACTTCAAACCTTCTTGGATCTGAAGAAGCAAAACGGGATTATGCTCTCAGCAAAAAAGAGCGATATCAGGACAACCCAAATAGAATTTTTGGGTATACATTTCCATAATAGATTCTATCAGCCTAGTCCACTTATTACCAGTGAACTACATTTTTCTAATGAAAATCTCACATTCAAACAAATACAACAATTCTTTGGAGTTGTTAATTATATCTGATATTTAATTCCTCACGTGGCTGCTACAGAAGAAATACAACAATCCTTGTCAAAATTGGTACAGAAGAATCCACCACCATAAGAAAAGGAGCAAACTAGAGCCATACAACATCTAAATCAAGTCTGTCAACATCCACCAGCCTAGAAGATTCCTGACAAAGGATAACATATTCTATAATATGGGAATGCTACTTTCACCGAAAGGATTTCATACTATAAATTCACCGTTCACTTACCAAAGGTTACCTTGAATCATATCCCTCTCCTCTTTTCCATGGCTGACCTACCTACAACTGCAAGAGCAAAGAAGTTCTTTCCACCAATTACTAGTGCACCCACTACCATGACAGAAGTTGCATCTCTTCCCCGAATGAGCCTGTTTTATTACCTACACCTGTTCCTTAGCCAAACCAACTCACCTTATAGCACCTTTTTGTTCAACCTCAAAGCCCAACCTCAATATGTTCTTTCTTAATGGTCCACTTTTTGGGAGCTCATTATGGTATCTCTAGGCACTCTCTCTCCTTTATGCATATGCTATCACCTTACCTCCTCTAAAAGTCTATCAATATATCTATGATCAAAATAATGAAAGTTCCCAGCTATAGTTTTTCCTTGAATGGTATCAACCACTAGATTAATGGAGAAAACAACTTTCCATAGTCATTGAACAACATCGATTATGGGAATCACCTTTAAAGAAACAATCTGCACAGTGTTTTTTTATTCTCCATTGTCCATATCTCACAGCACGTACTGGAGCAATTTATTTCGACAACAGAGTCTTTTTCCATTATATGTCTCTCTACTGGCCAAGGTACAAAGAAAATGTCCTTAAATCTCTTAGGAGTTTTCTTAAGGATATCAACCATTTTCCTCAGCATACACCTGTCATCTCTACTTCTCTTGGACTCTACCCAGGAGAATTTATTACTGGAGAACCTGAAGTGCCAAATGTAGACATACTAGGACTAAACAACCCAATATATTCTGAATCTATTGATACAACAATAGTGCAAATTTCCTCTAATATTGCAGGACCTTCACAGCCTCCGACCTCCTTCTTCCAAGGTACACAAGATCCCAATGATGATATTTTCATCCCTAATGAAGAAAAGCTTAATCAATTCCTACAAAGACTCCGCACAAATGATGCTAGCCCTAGTAAAAGACAAAGGACCTACAGAGCACATTTTGACACTGATAACTCAAGTGAAGGAGCTTCTCCTTCAAACCCTCGGTTGTGGCAAGAACTAATTCGACGTGACTGATGACTAGGATTCCACTTCTCATCATGGGACCCTTATATTAGTTGTCTTTATAATTATGTGTCTTTTCTAAAGTGTCATTTTGTTTGTAGAGGAATCTTTGGAGACCACCTTATCTTTCATATCCTCTTTAAAGATTCTTTCTTATCACTTAGGAATATTTGGGACTTGACTCATGTGTTTCCCAATTATTCTCCTTTTCACTATTTGCTTTCTTAAAGTTATTATGATTGTACCTAGCGAATATATTCCCTATCTAAAGTTGTTTGTTTTATTCCCTTGCTTAGTTTATAAAAGCAATACTTCTTTATCACTGTATTCAGACTTTAGTTACACTTGTGATTAGATTCTAGTATAACGAGGCAACCCCTGGTCAGAGGGCTTGGGGAATACCAAATTTAGTGCCTAGGAATAGATCTTCTATCGGAGATCAGGGAAAACAAAACAAAATCGGCATGTAAGTTCCAAGTATGTTAGTCGAGATACGCAAGCCTTTTCTCTCTATAGGTACAAAATCTCAAGGCTTGCCTTTTATGAACCTTACACCTCCAATCTCTCCCTGTTTTAATGACCGCAAATAGGATCTACGATCTAAGACTTTTTGATACACAAGATCCTTATAAAGAGGCAAGTGTAGATCATACTTGTCTTTCTGTATGATCAAAACTTCATTATTCAAGAATTAAGCTTTCAGAAGAGGAAGGACTTAGAGAGAAACCATATGACGAAAAGACACAATATTTTTCATTGATTGCAAGCGTAACCAAAGTCTAATTGCAAGTATAACCAAAATCTATTATGGTCTAATTGCAAGTGTAGCCAAAGTCTAAATACAATGATTGAGAAGCCTTGCTTTTATTGACTAAACGAGGGAATAAAAAAACAACTTTAGATAAGGAATATATTCCCTAGGTACCATTTTGACTACTTTAAGAAAGTAAATAGTGAAAATGAGAATAATTGTGAAACACATAGGTCCTAAATATTCCTAAGCGATAAGGAAGAATATTTAAAGAGGATGTGGTCCCCAAAAGATTCTTTTACAAACATAATGATACTTTAGAAAAGACACATAATTATGAAGACAACTAATATAAGGGTCCCACGGGGAGGAATGGAATATTAGTCATTACTTATATTGAATCGATTCTCGGAGGAGTGGAATCTTAGTTGTTAGCCCCAAAAATTTTTTTAATTAAACATGATTAGCTTAATTGAGTAAGTTAAGTTATTATAATTAACTTGACATAAATTAGCATATGAGTTAGCATTAAAGGTGTTAGGTGAAGAGAGTTAATGAAATTAAATG
>JAOTIZ010000006.1:4386427-4400634 GCA_027123425.1 Erythroxylum panamense | reverse complement strand
TAGGTTGTTCGGTGGTTAGGTTTAATTAACGATCGTATCTTGATTAAACAAAACCTAAGGGAAAACTCGGGTTAATTGTTAACCATCGATTAATAGTTGCTAAGAGAGGTTAAAGAACAACAAATTGATTAAATATGCTTAATTAGAGCATAGGCCGAGATTTAACCAAAGAACCAGGTCCCTATCGAAATCCCCACTTTTATCATTTTTTTTGCATGTTTTCTTTAATTTGTTTTTTATTAGTTAGTTTTTATTTTATTTTCTTCTTTCAAAATCCAAACTCCCTTTTTTTTCCTAAATACCGATTAATTTTATTCCATAAACTTTACATACACTCTTTATGGGATCGACCTAGGCTCGCCACTGCTATAGTAGTAGTCTAGTTATTTTATTTTGACTAGCATAACGACGCGCAGTCAGAGCTATACGTCTTGTTCTCAACCTTTATGAAAGAAAGGGAATACCTATTAATAGGATAACTCTTCTAGACACTGCCTACACGATATACCAAAATGTACTAATTAGTATCTTGTTAACAACTCTTAACAATGGAAGTGTTATCCTAACCATTACCCCTAATTTCAATATCAGGCTAGATGATCCCACTTTGTCTAAACGCCTTCAAGTTCAAATCCAAATTACTGGAGCAGAACAAGATCCTTCATCCATTGTGGTTACTTTTAACTACCAGATGATCTATCATTTACAAATGCCATAGCTCTCAACTTCGCAAACTCCACTTCTGATGCCTTGCACATGGTAGCAGACAGAGCTCATGATAGACAACTATCATCTAAAGCCCAAAGTAGTTACCACCAATGGAGCTTGAAAAGTTGTTGCCTACTAAAAGGATCACTAATTACTAAAAAGTGTTTCATGCCCCACACGGGCATTCTTTCCACAGCATTACTTCACCTATTCTAAAGACCTTACGAGATGGAACTGTGAAATCCATCTACACCAAGTCCAATGAAGATCAATCTAGAGCCTCTTATACATCAAGCCCTGTTATAATGATTCGACTAGTGTTCTCTCATAGAGAAGGCAAAGATGGGCCTCCGATCCATTAGTTTAAACCTGATAGCGAACCTATCTATGTTAGTCATCATCGTGGACATTTTGTCTAGGATGTAGATCCCTTTATGCGTGAACTAGACTGTGAAGTATGTCTGAACCCTGAATTATACAGTGATGATGATGAGCTACATAATTGACGACGAAGGAAAACGAAGAACAAGAAAAAAGAGATCTCTACTTATCAACTTACAAGAATAGTTTACTATCATAGTGATGATCATGACGATTATAAACCTTGGATTAAAAATCCAAGCCCAAGACCGATGGGTATTCATGAAATGCTCAAAGCTGTTGATAGAGATCATTTGATCTATCTAGAGTCAATCAACAAATATCGTTGTCCAATTGTTCCTTCCATTCTAGTTGTTCCTACTCCAATCATTTCGTGCATGATGGTTAATGCATATGAGGAAGACTTTCCTCCACTGGAAAGACATAGTAAGATCAACAGAGGGTTATCTCTAATCCTTATATTTGTTCCTCTGCCATGAGTTCTCATAGAACTATGCTTGCCAATCCTATTGATAAAACTCTCAACTGGCATACTGATAATGCTTTAGCTCAGAACAAAGTCCTTCGATAGATTGATTCCAAACTTGATGGTTTGACTCACCAAAAGCAGACTACTCATCAACAAGTTGATACATTCTCTGCAGAGATCCAAAAACTGTACAAATCTAACAAAGCTCAAATAACCCAACTTAATGCGACTATTCGACACTATGTCAATACTTAGTATTTTGGCCCTGATTTTGCCACAAAGGAGCAATAACTTAGAAAGGTGAAAGAGATCCTTCAACAAATGGAAGTTGACATGCAGAAAGAACAATATAAAAATGTTTATGGAGCATATCCTACATCCTTTCTAGTTACCCAACCTACCTATCCATCACCATCCTATCCTATCTCACCAATCTATTCTCCACCTTCATACCCTAAAGAAGCTCACTATGAAAAGGTATTCAAGTTCAATTATCCTTTTATTAGGCAGTATATCTATCCTACCACTGCTAAGCCCAAATCAAATAAATCAAAGCCTAAACCTGAAAAGCCTCTTGAGCCGTTGCCCTCATACACTAAAACTATTGATCCATACACTGAATCAACTGATTCGTAGAATAAACCCTTAGAGATCCACACTCCACCTTCTTCTCTATTAAAAGCATGACCTTCCTAATCTATCGGGAAAGATAAAGCTCCTCAAATAGAGTTCGTAGTAACTCTTATACCATCATCCGTTCCTACCATCTCTGACGATAAATGCCTATACGAGCATTCTAAATTAGCAACTCGTGCACCGACAACTATTCCTGAGATATTTGATGAAGAATGCCCTTCTGAGCATTCGAATGTCTTTGAACAATCATCTACACAGCTAAACTATTTGAAGTGTTTGAACCATCTTCAAATGAATATGCATAGTTTGTTGATTTGACAGATCTAGCTCAAGTCATGATGACCATGACTTAACCTACAGAAGTTGAGTTTGAAATTAGTGAAGCTGAGTCTATAGGAACCGAACCCTTCAGACCTACACTAGCACTAGCACCAACTCCTTCAACCAAACCTACTTTAGGTCACTGGTTTATATTTGATGATCTTCCACCTAGAAAATGGAGAGAGTGTCTCCATGAATTGGGTGCTTGGATTGATTTGCAAATGACTCAACCAAATCATCATTTACGAGCTATTTTATCTAAGTTTACTTCTCGTTTTACTAGTACATTACGAGAATGGTAGCAAAGTCCTAATGAATATTGTAGACTTCAATTCGTACAAGTTACATATGTTGGATTACTTCTTGGAGTAATTCATAAAGAGCTCATTGGTGACTTTCAGCTTATTGATAAACAAGTCAAATAAGAATACTTTAAGAACAAGTGTGTTCTTTGGACAAAAGAGCTTTGTAGAAATATTTCCAGTGTATGAGGGAATGTTATTATCTTCTCAATGGTTTCAATGATGTTACTCTCCGTTACACGTTCACTTCCTCTCTTTTAGAAGAATTACAACCTGAGTTACAAAGGACAATAGTTGCACTTTGACGAGATATAAAAGATATATCTCTCAGAAAAATCTACCAACTCATCTTAGCTTCTCTTGATAAGCTATGTGACTAACAGATGTTCTTCAAGAACATGATTAAAGGTGATCCTCTATTAAAGAAAGCATGCAAAAAGTCATATAAGACAATCAAATGCAAGGAGAAAAAATATTGTAAGTGTCACACAAAGAAGAAACATCACCACAAGAAGTTCTCCGACAAGAAGTTCCACCAATCTCACATGTCTCCTAAAGAAGTTTACAAGGCCTTTAGAAGAAAGAAACGTCGGCATTTTGTTCGCTTCTTTAAAAGGAGAAATCTTCAATGAAAACCACTAGATCGTTATTTTCTCTGTGGCAAATTGAGACATTTTGCTCGTCAATGTCCTCACAAGACAAAAAGGGATATTAAACTCCTGGATTATATTAAAGTGATTATGTCAATCTATGATGATCATGGAAACATTGAAGATTTCATAGAAGAACAATCCAGTGAGCATAAAGAGACCAAATTTGTTGTTCCCATTGATTCCTCTAAAGACGATAATGATTCCTCTTATATATCCACTTTTGAAGATAATATCTCCAGTTCTAAAGATGACATGCTTTACATGTTACATCAACAACAATCGTGTAGCCTAATCCTCGTCCCTATATGCAAATCTAGATATTGTTCTAAGATAAGTATGATCGGCCTATTAAAGTTATTGGGTACATGGATATTGGATCTAGCAGGACCATTATGAAGCTCAACATTTTACCTCCTAAAGCATGAAGTTCCCATTATGAATATTCAATTGTTGTTGATGGTAACGTCTTTAAGATCGGGCTTATTACAAAAAGGAAAATAGGGATTCGTTTCTTCCTTAACTATGTGGTATGGACCAAGGTTCTTGAAAGTAATCTACTTGACCTAGATATTCTTATTAGAATGGATGTCTATTGTCAGGCATCTCCACTACAAATTTACCCACTTAAATAAGATGTCATGCCAACTTCAGTTCTCACACTGACATCAGGAATCTATTTGAGCTTACTGAAGTACCTCTATCGTATGAAGCCTTGAGAAACCAATTTTGGACTACTATCCTTAGTCTCATGCACAATTCTCTTATCCCAAACCTCTATGGAAAAATGTTGATTTCTTCGGTCGTCTTCCTTTCAAAGAGAATGAAGATATCAATCTTACTAAGACTACTCATCCAGGAATGAACCCTGATGATCTGATACTAGCATAAGAAGAGTGTGCCATCCTTCTTCAGCAAGGACTCATTGAGCCGACTAAATCAGATTGGGCTTGTTAGGCTGTTTATGTCAAAAAAAGGTCTGAAAAGAAAATAGGGAAACGAGGTTAGTCATTGCCTATAAACCTCTTAATGCTTTCCTATAGGATGATAAATTCCCACTGCTAAAGATTAGTACGTAGATACTATTTCTGAAGGAAGCTACCATCTTCTCCAAGTTTGATCTTAAAGCAGAATTTTGGAAACTTGGACTTAACCCTCAAGACAAGTACAAGACAACCTTTTGTATTCTGAACGCTCAAGACCAACAAACTGTTATGTCGTTTGGACTTATGGTTACCCCTTCACTATTTTAAAGGACTCTGACGAAGATATTTGAGCTCATTCTCCATAGTGCATTGATCTACATAGTTGACATCTTGCTTTACTCAAAAACCTATAAAGAACATCAAGCTTTACTTCAAACCTTCATAGATCTTATGAAAAAAGAGTTATATTGGGACAACCTAAATAGATTTTTTGATTATGCATTTTCACGATGGATTCTATCAGCTTGATCTACATATTGCCAGTGAACTACTTCATTTTTCTGATGAAAATCTCACAATCAAGTAGATATAGCAATTCCTTGGAATTGTTAATTATATCAGAGATTTCATCCCTCACGTGGATGATTATACATCGTCTCTATCAAAATTGCTCCAGAAGAAACCACCACCATAGGGAAAGAAGCAAACTAGAGCTACACAACATCTAAAGCAAGTTTGTTAACATCCACCAGCTTTAAAGATTTCTGATAAAGGCTAGAGCATTCTCAAGCATTGGAATGATATTCTCACCGAAAGAATTTCATGCTATAAATTCACCATTCACCTTACCAAAGGTAACATCCTAGTTGATCTCCTATCTTTTCCTTTCAGTGTGATCACTACCTTAAACCATATGCCTCTCCTTCTTTTTATGGTTGACTTACCTATTATTGCAAGAATAAAGAAGTTCTTTCCTCCAATTCCTAGTGCACCCACTACTGTGGCAGAAATTGCATCTCTTTCCTATATGAGTCTGCTCTATTACTTACACCTCTTCCTCAACCATACCAACTCACCTTGCAACACCTCTTTGTTTAACCTTAGAGCATCGTACCTTAATGTGTTCTTTCTTAATGGTCCACTCTCAAAAAATGCATTATGGTATCTTTGGGCACTCTCTGCCCTTTAAGCATATGTTGTCATTTTACTACAGGTCTACCAATACATCTATGACCAAGACAATGAAAGCTTGTTGTTATGGACTTTCCTTGAGTGGTATCAACCACTAGAACAATGGAGAAAGCAACTTTCCATTGTCATTGAACAACATCGATTATGGGAAGCACCTTTAAAGAAACAATCTACATAATATTTCTTTATTCTCCATTGTCCATATCTCACAGCATGTACTTGTGTAATCTATTCAAACAACAAAGTCTTTTCCTATCACATATCACTCTATTGGCCAAGGTACAAGGAAAATGTCCTTAAATATCTTAGGAGTTTTCTTAAGGAGATCAACCAGTTTACTCAACATACAACTGTCATCTCTACTTCTCTTGGACCCTATCCAGGAGAATTTATTCCTAGTGAACTTGAAGCCTTAGAAGTAGACATACTAGGTCCAAACAACCCAATCTATTCTGAATCAGATAATGCGACACTAGTCCAAGATTCATCTAACACTATAAGACCTTCACAACCTCCAGCTTCCTTCTTCTAGAATGCCCAAGACCCCAATGATGACATTTTTCATCCCTATTAAAGAAAAGCTTAATAAATTCCTGCAAAGGCTCTGCATAGACGATGCTAGCCCTTATAAAAGACAAAGGATCTACAAAGCTCATAATAACACTGACAACTCAAGTGATGAAGCCTCTTTGTCCAATCTTTAGTTGTGGCAAGAATCAATTCGACATAAGAAATAACTAGGATTCTACTCCTCCTATAATCAATTCGACATAAGTATTGACTAGGATTCCACTCCTCCCTGTGGGACCCTTTGTTAAAGTGTCATGATGTTTGTAAATGAATCTTTGGGGACCACATCCTCTTTAAAGATTCTTTCTTATCCCTTAGGAATATTTGGGACCCATGTGTTTCTCAATTATTCTCCTTTTTACTATTTGCTTTCTTAAAGTTGTCATGATTGTACCTAGGGAATATATTCTCTATCTAAGATTGTTTGTTTTATTCCCTTGCTTAGTCTATAAAAGCAAGACTTCTCTATCATTATATTTAGACTTTGGTTACACTTGCAATTAGACTTTAGTTATGCTTGTAATTAGTCTTTGGTTACCCTTAGAATCAAAGGGCTTGGGGAATACCATATTCAATGCTTAGGAACAGATCATCCATCAAAGATTAGGGAAAACAAAGCAAGATTGGCGTGTAAGTTGTAGGTATGTTGATTGAGATACACAAACCCTTTCTCTCTGCGGGCATAAAATCTCAAGACTTGCCTCTTAGGAACCTTACACCTCCAATCTCTCCTTATTTTAATGACCTCGAATAGAATCTACAATCTAAGACTTTCTGATATATAAGATCCTCATGAAAAGGCAAATGTAGAGCATACTTGTCTTTTTGTATGATCAAGACTACATTATTCAAGAACCAAGCTTTTAGAAAAGGAAGAACTTAGAGAGAAGCCATATGATGAAAACATACAATATTTTTTGGCATTGCAAGCGTAACCAAAGTCTTTCAAGTTTTCCAAGGTCTAAATACAATGATAGAGAAGCCTTGCTATTATAGACTAAGCAAGGGAATAAAACAAACAAATTTAGATAGGGAATATGTTCCCTAGGTACAATCATGACAACTTTAAGAAAGTAACTAGTAAAAAAGAGAAAAATTGGGAAACACATGGCCCAAATATTCCTAAGGGATAAGAAAGAATCTTCAAAGAGGATGTGGTTCCTAAAGATACTTTACAAACATAATGACACTTTAGAAAAGATACATAATTACGAAGATAACTAATAAGGTTCCCATAGGGAGGAGTGGAATCCTAGTCATTACTTATGTCAAATCGATTCTGGGAGGAGTGGAATCCTAGTCATTACTTATGTCGAATCGATTCTGGGAGGAGTGGAATCCTAGTCATTACTTATGTCAATTTGATTCTTTCTAGGACTGAAGATTGGATGGAGAGACTTCAGTATCATAATGAGCTCTGTAGATCCTTTGTCTTTTATTAAGGCTAGCATCGTCTGTGCTGAGTCTTTGCAGGAATTGATTAAGCTCTTCTTCATTAGGGATGAAAATGTCATCATTGGGGTCTTGGACATCCTGGAAGAAAGAAGTTGGAGGTTATAATGGTCTTGCAGTGTGAGAGAAATCTTGGACTAGTGTCGCATTATCTGATTCATAATATATTGGGCTATTTGGATCTGGTATTTCTACTTTCGGGGCTTCAGGTTCACCAAGAATAAATTTCTCGTATAGGGTCCAAGAGAAGTAGAGATGATAGGTGTATGTTGAAGAAAATGGTTAATCTCCTTAAGAAAACTCCTATGAAATTTAAGGACATTTTCCTTGTACCTTGGTCAGTAGAGTGACACGTGATGGAAAAAGACTCTGTTGTCTAAATAGATTACACTAGTACGTGCTATAAGATATGGACGATGGGAAATAAAGAAACATTGTGTAGATTGTTTCTTTAAAGGTGCTTTTCATAATTAATGTTGTTCAATGACTATGGAAAGTTGCTTTCTCCATTGTTTTAGTGGTTGATAACACTCATGGAAAGTCCATAATATCGAGTTTTCATTGTCTCATTCACTTATGTATTGGTAGACTTGTAGAGGTGGTAAAGTGACAGCACATGCATAATGTGTTTTTGGAGAGTGGAACATTAAGAAAGAATACATTGAGGTCTGATACTCTGAGGTTCAACATAGAGATACTACAAAGTGAGTTGGTCTAGCTGAGGAAGAGGTGTAAGTAATAAAACAGGCACTTACAGACAAGAGATGCAACTTCTACCATAATAATATGTACACTAGTGTTTGGAGGAAAGAACTTCGTTGTTCTTGTAGTAGTGGGTAGGTCAACCATGGAAAGGAGGAGAGGGATATGGTTTGAGGTAGTGATCACACTAAAAGGAAAAGATAAGAAAACAACTAGGATGTTACCTTTTGCGTTGAATGCATAGTCTTTCCCTTTAAGATTGCACTGTGTTTTGTGATGTTGCAATGCCGTTTTTGTCTTTTCTTTTTTTTTCAGCAAGCACTTTTAATTCTCCTATTTTGATTTTTCTTGTCTTCTTTTTGCCTCATAAAGACAAGTAAAAATAAATCTTTAAAAAATGGTCCATATGTTATGCTTTTGACTCACTTTAATTCTTTTGCTTCCAAATTGTACCTAAAATCATATATAAATTAAAGTGAGTATCTTAAGCATTTTCATATCATTAATCGCTAAGCATAAATGATTAAATATATCAACAATTAAACACAAATCACCTTTGTTAAGGTGAATGGTGAATTTATAGTGTGAAATCCTTTTGGTAAGAATAACATTCCATTATTGGAGAATGTTCTAGCCTTTGTCAGGAATCTTCAAGGCTAGTGGGTGTTGACAGACTTACTTTAAATATTGTATGGCTCTAGTTTTCTCCTTTCCCCATAGTGGTGGATTCTTTTGTAGCAATTTTGATAGGGATGATGTATAATCAGCCACGTGAGGAATGAAATCTCATAGATAATTAGCAATTTTAAGGAATTGTTGTATCTATTTGGTTGTGAGATATTCATTAAGAATATGAAGTAGTTAACTGGCAATATGTGGACCAGGCTGATAGAATCTATTGTGGAAATGCATACCTAAAAATTCTATTTGGGGTGTCCCGATATGACTCTTTTTCATTGAGAGCATAATCCCATACTGCTTGGTAAGATCCAAGAAGGTTTGAAGTAAAACCTGATGCTCTTCATGGGTTTTTGAGTAAAGCAAGATGTCATCTATGTAGATCAATGCACTGTGGAGAATGGGCTCAAATATCTTCATTATAGCCCTTTGAAATAATGAAGGGGTAATCTTAAATCCAAACGGCATAACAATCCATTAGTATTGGGCATTCAGAATATTAAAAGTTGTCTTGTACCTGTATTGAGGGTCAATTCCAAGTTGCTAAAATCCTACTTTAAGATCAAACTTGGAGAAGATGATAGCTTCCTTCAGAAATAGTACCTGTGTACTAATCTTCGATAGTGGGAATTTATCATCCTGTAGAAAAGCATTTAGAGGTTTATAGTTAATGACTAAAGTCTTTTTCCCTCTTTTCTATTCAAGCCTTTTATTGACATAAAAAGCTTAATAAGTCCAACTTGATTTAGTGGGCTCAATGAGTCCTTATTGAAGAAGAATAGCACACTCTTCGTATGCCAATCTCAGATCATCATGGTTCATTCCTGAATGAGTATCCTTAGTAGGATTGATATTTTCGTTCTTCTTGAAAGGAAGACGATTGAAGAAATTAGCATTTTTCCATACAGAATTTTAATGAGAGAACTGTGCATCGGACTGAGGACAATAGTCCAGAAATTGGTCTCTTAAGGCTTTATATGGTGGTGGTACTTGAGTAAGCTCAAATACATTCTTGATGCCAGTGTAAGAACTAAAGTTGGCACGACGTCTGATTCTTGTGGGTAGAATCTATAATGGAGATACTTGACAATAGACATCCATTCGAATAAGAATATCTAGGCCAGCTAGATTACTTCCAAGAACCTTGGTCCATACCAGACAATTAAAGAAGAAACAAATCCCTATTTTCCTTTTTATAATAAGCCCGATCTTAAAGATATTACTGTCAATAGCAATGAAATATTCATCATGGGAATTTCATGCTTTAGGAGGTAAAATGTTGGGCTTCATAATGGTTCTACTTGATCCAGTATCCATGTTCCTAATAACTTTAATAGGTCGATCGTACTTATCTTGGAACAGTAACTAGACTTGCACATAGGGACAAGGAATAGGCTTAGGGACAAGCTTGAGACACAATTTTTGTTGATGAAACATGTAAAGCATGTCAACTTCAGAACTGGAGATATTATCTTCAGAAATGGATATATCAGAGGAATCATTATCATCATCAGTGGAATCAATGGGAATAACAAACTTGGTGTCTTTATCCTCACTAGATTATTCTTCTATAAAACCTTCAATGTTTCCATGATCATTATGGATTGGCATAACAGCTTCAACGGAATCTAGGAGTTTAATATCCCTTTTTTGTCTTGTGAGGACATTGACGAGAGAATTATCCCGATTTGCCACAAAGAAAACAACGATCTGGTGGTTTTCCTTGAGGATTTCTCCTTTTGAAGAAGTGACAAAACGTCGACATTTCTTTCTTTTGAAGGGCTTGTGGCCTTCTTTAGGATACATGTGATATTTGTGAAAATTTCTTGTAGGAGAACTTCTTGTGATGATGTTTCTTCTTTGTGTGACACTCACAATCTTTTTTCTCCTTGCATTTGATCGTTAGATATGACTTTTTGCATGTTTTCTTTAACAGAGGACCATCTTTAATCATGTTCTTGAAGAACATCTGTTGTTCATATAGCTTATCAAAAGAAGCTAAGGCGAGCTGGTAGATTTTACTGAGAGATACGTCTTTCATATCTTGTTGAAGTGCAACTATTGTCCTTTATAACTCAGGTTGTAATTCTTTTGGAAAAGAGGAAATGTATATATAATAGAAAGTAACATCATTAAAACCATTGACTAGATAATAACGTTTCGTCATATGTTGGAAATGTTTTGCAAATCTTTTCTATCCAGAGAACAACACTTCATCTTAAAGTATTATTGTTTGACTTGTTTATCGATAACTTAAAAGTTACTAATAAAATCTTTCTGAATTATCCCAAGAAGTAATCCAATAGATGTAACTTGTACGAATTGAAGTCTGCGATATTCATCAAGACTTTGCCACCATTCTTTTAATGTACCTGTAAAACAAGAAGTAAACTCAGACAAAATATCCTGTAAAGGATGATTTGGTTAAATCATTTGCAAATCAATCCAAGCATCGAATTCATGGAGACACTCTCTCCATTTTCTAGGTGGAAGATCATTAAATGTAAACTAGGGACTTGAAGTAGCTTTGGTTGGTTGAGTTGGTGTTGGTGGTGGTGTAAGCCTGAACGATTCAGTTCCTATAGACTCAACTTCACTTATTTCTGGCTCAAATTTTGTGGGTTAAGGCATGGTCATCATAACTTAAGTTAGATCTATCAAGTCAGCAAACTATGCAGATTTATCTTAAGATGGTTTAGACACTTCAGATAGTTCAACTACTGTAGATGATTGTTCAGAGATGCTAGAATGCTCAGAGGGGCATTCTTCTTCAGATATCTCTGGAATAGTTGTTGGTGGAAGAGTTACTAAATTAGAATGCTTAAATGGGCATTTATCGTCAAAGATGATAGGAACAGATGCCAATGTAAGAGTTACTATGAAATATGTCTAAGGAGCTTTATCTTTCCCGGTAGATTGGGAAGGTTGGGGTTTTGGAGTGTGGATTTGTAATTGTTTATTCCATAGATCAACTGGTTTAGTGTATAGATCAGTAGGTTTAGTATATGAGGGTGATGACTCAAGAGGTTTTTTCAGGTTTAGGCTTTAATTTGCTCTATTTGGGCTTAATGGTGGTAGGATGGATATATTGCTTAGTCAAAGGATAATTGAACTTGAATACCTTTTCGTAGTCAACTTTTTAAGGGTATGAAGCTGGAGAATAGATGTGTAGGATAAGATAGCTTGGAGAAGGATAGGTAGGTTGGGTAACAATAATGGTTCTAGGATAAGCTCTATAAACAATTTTAGACTATCCTTTTCGCATGTTAGATTCCATTCATTGAAGGATCTCTTTCACCTTTTTGATTCCTTACTCTTTGGTGGTGAAAGCAGGGCCAAAATGCTGAGTATCGGCATAATATTGAAGAGTTGCATCAAGTTGGGTCATTTGAGCTTTGTAAGATTTGTACAATTTCTGGATCTCTGCAGAGAGTGTATCAACTCGTTAATGTATAGCCTGTATTTGGTGAGTCAAACCATCATGTTTGGAATCAATTCGTCGAAGGACTTTGTTCTGAGCTAAAGCATTATCAGTCTGCTAGTTGAGAATTCCATCATTGAGATTGGAAAGCATATTTCCATGAGACCTCATGCTAGAGGCATGAATATAAGGGTTAGAGATAACCCTTTCTTGATCATTACTACATCTCTCTAGTGGAGGAAAGTCTTCCTTATATGGATTAACCATCATGCACGGAATGGTTGGAGTAGGAACAACTGGAATAGAAGGAATAATTGGCTAAGGATATTTAGAGATTGACTCTAGATAGATCAAATAATCTGTATCACGGAATGGTGATAGTGATCTTGTCTAGTAGGTCGACAAGTAGAGATCTCTTTTTTCATGTTCTTCTTTTCTCTTCGTCATCGATATAAAGCTTGTCATCATCATCACTGTCTGATTCAGGGTTCAGACATACTTCACAGTCTGGTTCGCACATAAAGGGATCTGCATCCTAGACAAAATGTCTACGATGATGATTAACATAGACAAGTTCTCTATCAAGTTTAAAATAATGGATTGCAGATTCATCTTTGCCTTCTCAGTGAGAGAACACTAGTTAGATAATCAAAATAGGGCATGATGTATGACAGGGTCCAAATTGATCTTCATTGGGCTTAGTGTAGATGGATTTCGCTGTTCCATCTCATAAGATCTTCAGAATAGGTGGAGTAGTGGTGTGGAAAGAATGCCTGTGAGGAGTATAGAACACTTTTTGGTAATTAGTGATCCATTTAGTAGGCATCAACTTTTCAAGCTCCATTGGTTGTAATTGCTTCAGGATTTGGATGATAGTTGTCAGATTATGGACTTTTTCTGCTACCATGTACAAGACATCAGAAGTGGAGTTTGGGAAGTTGAGATCTATGGCATGATTATGTAAACAATAGATCATCTGGTAGTAAAGAGTAGTCATAATGGTTGTAGGATCTTGCTCTGCTCCAGTGATCTGGATCTAAACTTGAAGTCGTTCAAACAAAGTGGGATCATCTAACTTGATGTTGAAATAAGAGGCGATGGTTAGGATGACACTTTCATTGTTGATAGTTTTCAACAAGGTACCAATTAATATGTTTTGGTATGTCGTGTAGGCAGTGCCCAGAAGAGATATCCTAGCTATAGTAGGTATTACCTTTCTTCCATGAAGGGTGAGAACAAGTTGTATAGCTCCAATGTGTAGGTGTTTATAGTTCTACTCTCTCCAGAGAGAGATGAGTTCCTTAGGTATCTCGAGCTTCACGTACTGTTTTGTTAAGGTTGCTTGAAAACCACATTATTATAAACGAGAACTTTGAATAATTTCTTTTACTTTAGGACGGTGTGTGGAGAAGATAATAAAGATACTTTTTGTCCAAAGAAGATCACGAGAATATATACTGTAATGACAAAGCAAAGGTAAATAAGTATTACTAATAAAATTTTCTTCAGGAAGATAAGTTATTTCTACAAGGTGTTCTATACGATTAGATAAGGTACACTTCACACTAGAAGGAAGATTAGCTATAGATAGGCTAGATGTTAGGCCCAAAATTTTTTTTAATTTAATTAAGCATGATTAGACTAATTAAGAAATTGAGTTAGCATTAATTGAGATGATAGAAATTAAATATGATAGCATTAAATAGCATATGACATAAATTAACATGTAATGGCATTAATGAGTTAGGTAGTAGTTAGTAACAATTAATATGTTAGTTGGTTAGTAAGGTTAAGAATAAG